>CM039582.1:43542548-43663136 GCA_022457205.1 Saccharum spontaneum
GGTGCATATTATGATAAGATCTTGCCGATGGGTGTTATTTCGGTATCTTAACCGTAATTAGGGCAAGAGTAGTTGGAAATTGTGCGATATTTGCTGAGATGCGTGAATCAGAACATAGTTTGACTAGATTCAGTAACAGATTATGTTATGCTTGGAGAATTGGTTGAGAAAAATAGGAAAGGCAAGCATTATCTGGAGTAAATTTCGGAGCATCAATGTTTTATATTCCAAAATTAGGGGCATGTGTTGACACCGTTTTTGGCACGTGTCAAGATGATCAGAGTGGGCTAATCAGTAGAAGAAAAGTTACTGTGTACGTTGATAGCTGATGAAAATCAGCTTGTAAAGAAGGCTGCCGATGGATGGTGGTGGTGTATGGAGAATTTGGATTGAGGCGTTTTTCGATAAGGTTAAGGATGTTATTGCCGATGCCGATGAAGGGAGGCTTGAAGACTGCTGCTGATGAAACAGGAAGTATGCCGATGAAAGGAGGTTTGAAGACTGCTGCCGATGAAACAGGGAGTGTGCCGATGGAAAGGAGGTCGATGGAAATCCATCGTAATTGAGGCGGACAAGGGAATAGATAGGAATTAATTTCCTTTTCTATATTGTTAGAGTCTGATTTGTATAAGAGTCATGTGTTTCCTTAGATTTGGACTTGTGTCCTAGTCGTATATGGTTTTTTTTTCTGTAGATTAGGGTATAAATATAGATTGAAGGGCAATGTAATGAGGATCAACCAATCAATATCAAAAACCAGCTTTTACTCTTATTTACATCTATTTACTTTTCGGCGACTTCGTCAATTTGCATATTTTTCCTTTTTCATGAGTTCTCATCGATTCGGCGAGCTGTATCGCTTCAGTGCGACCTTCGATGATCCTCAGTTTCGCGTGAGTACCTCTTGGCCGTGACTTCCGGGCGTATTGCTGTTGTCAGGACCAAGTGCTCGTATCTTCATCCTTGTCGATTAACAGGTCAAATCGACTGGCACGCTTTGGATATCGACTTCGGGTATTAGCCCTTTGTGTTTGCAGATCCACTTTTGCATCAACAGGTGTTCACTAAAGAATCAGATACTTGGGAGTGGTTCGCTCATGGACCCAATCGATCTCCGTACATCGAGAATGCAGTACTGTTCTATCTGGGATTCCTCCCAAAATAACAATGCTTCATGGAAGTCAATGAAGGAAATTCTTCAGACAAATTTTCCATGAAGAGTAAGTATCAGAAAGTGCCTTTGGCAAAATTGTTCACTGATGTTGAAGCTTTGTAATACTATAGCAGATGTTGGGAACTAGATAATGTGCCTCTCTTCCTTAAAGGTCTTCCATTCCGAATCTCGAGACACGATTCTTTTAAGGGGAGAGGGCTGTAACACCCCAGGTGTTTATCACCAATTAAGTAGTGGGTTTAAGCTCAAACATGATAGCTTAGTGGAGATGAGTCTAACCTAAAGTTGGATGTTGCACCATTGCTTTACATTAGGCCATTTTCAACGATATATGCTTGGATGGTGTTATTGCCATATCTTCATGTGTCTCACCTTGGTACCTATCTATATTGATCCCTGGAAAAGTTTCATGAAGTTTGGAATCAAAAAGTGACATGAAATGATAAGTTCCATTCCTATTGGAACTTGCACATAAGTTATGGAACTATAGATCATCAACCAAACAATGAAAATTTGCCCAAATGACTCTAGATGAACTCTCAACAAAAGTCATGAAGGGTTCATGTGAGCAAATGTCAAGAAAATGCCCTAATTGGCCTAAAACCCTAGTTTAGGCCTTACCGAGTTGATACTTTTGACCAAAGTGAAAGTTTGACTTCTGAACTATTTATGAGGTTTGACCTTCAACAAAAGTTGTAGTTCATATTGGATAGAACAAACATTGTTTAATGGTCAAGAGCCAGTTTTGATTCTAGCTTGGTCAAATAGAGCTCACGAGATTGAATAAGCTGCTGTTTTTGGAAGATCAGAAATTTGTCTAAAGTCCTTGAGTGGCAGCAATAAGTTGATAGGTTTGGTAATCCTTATCTCCCTAACCATGCTGAACTAGTCCATGACCCTTTAATAAAAGATGTAGTTTGGTTTATGTGCTGCAACCTTTGTTGAAGGACCTAGGTCTAAATCTATCCTTAAGTTGTCAAACAGAGGCTTGAAGTTTGAATATTCTACAGTTTCAGACTTGAAAATATTCGAAGTCTAGAATCCATAGTCATCGATGTTGGCATGCCGCGTTCTCATGTTTTCGCTAACAACTTAAGTTGAGGCAAATACAAAAGTTGGAGCTTACTTGATGGGGAATAACATACGAGAAGTTGGCACATTTGCATTTCATGTTGACCCTCAATTTGGATACTTGCTCATTGCTATTAAGGTGTTGACAGTGCAAACTTTGGAGCTAATTACCTCCTAATCTAGAGCCCTAATGCTATGGCCCTTAATCTAAGTTATAGAGCAATATCAACATAACAAACATAGTATGGGCCCATGTCAAAATTTGGCCCAGATCCGGACCAAAATCGGCCTCCAAGATGGGCACAGAGGCGCCTGCCACGTGCTCGACGTATTGTCTTCGTGGCGACCGTGCAGCAGGACACCTCCACCATGGCTGGACACGCGCCCCCTTGCCTCTCCACGCGTCTTGCGCCCTGTTGTCGAGGTGGAAGAGCACCAGGACGCGCGCCCAAGCTCCACTCCATGCCCCCTTTCGCCCTGGAGCTTCCCATTGCCTCCCCGCCTTTTCCCAGTCGCACCAGAGCACGTCCGCCATGGCCAAGCTCTGGAGCTCGCGGCCACGCTGTCGTTCTCACTGATTTGTCAAGTCACAGGCCAATGTAGCACATCACCACCTCCGCCTCTCCCTGCTGTATCTTCCGCACCATTTTCCCGGTCCCAATCGTTGCCAGAGCGTGCCACCGCCATGGCCGACCGGCCAAGCTCCATGGCCGCAGGCATTCGTCCGCCACAAGCCTCCTTATCCTTAACCAAGCGGAAGCACCATCTTCCTCCCCTCACACTGCACCCGACGCGCCCTTTTTAAGGCCCCGTTCGTAGCCGACGAATGCCGCCGCCGGAGCCACCGTGAGCAGCCGCCGCCGGCATTCGTGGGCCGGCACCCTGCACCATCCCGGGACAAGCTACGGCTACTTGGGGTGTGCACATGCCAGGGCATCGCCTTGGCCCTGCCGCTCGCCGCTGGCGCCGCCGCTACTCTGCCGACGGCCGAGCCGCCCCTCCCCTCCTCTGCTCTGCCGGCGGCATGAGGAAGATGAGGTCGAATTGGAATCACCCCCTGTGCCTCTCTCTTATATGACAAGCGGGCCCAGCCGGACTGTTAGGGTATGTTATCGGGTACTTCTAGCAGATCCAGTTAGGGTGTGGGAGATTCGTTTTTGAATTCCATAAATTATGTAAATCTTCTAAAATTCATATCTCATGCTTGGAAAGTCCAAAAATGGCAATGTGGACTTTTGGAAACCTTGTGAAAAGATCTATGCAGTGGATTCATAATATGTTACATGTTTGTAGATGTTTCCTGATGTCTTTATTTAAGCTTTAAAAATGCTCCAAAAAGGCTTATAAACTTGACCAGAGCCATATCTGGAGTTTTAGAACTCCAAAAATAGTGATTCTTGTTTTCTTAATTTTTTGATGACATGTACTTGCTAGGAAAAATATTAAACACACTAGTGGTTCACTGTTTTCTTAAGGTTTTGATTTGACCTTGATAAATAAGGAAATCTACATTATATTGCTTGTCATTTCTATATCTTGAGTTGTATTGCTCCAAATGATGTGAAATTTTTATGATAGGCTTGTCATGCTATGTGTGTACTGTGGTATAAATTTCATGGTCATTACTTACTGTATGATAAAGTTCTTGATTTAACTTGTTTACGGCTTGATAAATAGCTTATAAATAATATATAAATGATAAAATGGAAAATATTGTTCCATTACCTTAGTATGATGTTTCTCTATCATATTGATTCGTACTATGGTCATGTGTTCATAGAAAATATGGAGTTTCAGGTTTAACTTGCTCTCACATGATTTATTGCTATAGCCATTTGTCTTTTTCATAGAGGTTGATATACATGTCCAAATGGTTTCAAATTTGGACAGTAGACTTTGGGAGCATGTGTAGGCCTCTGTAATTTTGGTAGAATTTATTGTGCACTTTTGATATGTGTCCATAATTCCACCTAATTATCTAAATAAATTAAGAAAATGCATTACAAGAATTTATTTAGGAATGGACACTATGTTTTCTGGTGTTCATTAGTCATGCATGGAATGTTGGTAAAGTTGGTTTTACACAATTATATGTTTGCAACATATGTTAATAATTATTTCTTGCAATTAGTAGTTTCTGGACAGTTCTGAGGGCAATGTAGATTACCCCATGATAATGATGTTTTCTGAGCACCTTGTCTATAGCAAAGTTGTATATAATTCATGTATCTAGCTTGTGTTAAAATTTGGTGGCATTTTGTCAAGTAGTAGTTGAGTTATAGATGTTTAAATTCAGGTTCCAGATTTGGTTGCTCTTTGTTTGGAGCATACCAGAGTCTGTAGTTTCACCTTTTTAACCTATTAAACTTGAGAATTAGGCTTAGGTGATTATAAATGAATTGTAGACAATTTCATAAGCTTTCCAGATTATCCTCTTGCATGTCATTTGGAATTGTATAGCTTCAGGAGTGATGTTATTTCTGGACTGTTTATGTTGTTTGCAAATCTGAACTTTTCTATTAAGCATAGTTGAGTTACATAAGTATGTTGGTGTTGCTACTTGGTACTTAGGTCGGTACCCTAGGATCTTATAAGACTTGTGTCTTGTTTGATGTGCTTGCAATCTTCTATGTTATGCCTTAATGAGGATTAAGTTAATTAGCTCTAGGTGTTTATGAGAACTTTGGTATGCTTGTTTGATTTCTCTGTTTATTGCACTTCTATGCATTCATACATATGCATTATTGCACCTCATTTAGGTATGCTAGCTGAAGCACGTGAAGGACCTTTTGTGGAGCCAAACCCGAAGATGGAGTTGGTGGATCCATCCTGAAGATAGGAGGACCGGACAAGTGATAGATTGGAGGATGCTCGCCAAGTGAATTCATCTGACATACTCTAACTTAAGTCGGATCCCAGGCAAGCTCCGGAGCATTATAAGCCTCCTACCTTCAAAGCAATTAATTCTATATATGTTATAAGTATTGTTGCATTAAGTGGTAGGAGTTGGTTGGAAACCCTTGCTGCATTATATCATTCCTTGTCCAGTTATGTGAATCCTTGAATCCTACATAGACTAGGATCGAATAGATGCTTAGCCCTGCTTTAAGTGGTAGAAGTCAGGTGATTTCCTGTCACCTATGAGATATAGGGATATTCATATATGGCACGGTTGGCTATATTTCCTATCGTGGAATGGAACCATGTGCTAATAAAATAAAATGAGACCGGACGGGATGACGATAGTGAAGCAACAAGGCATGGAGGCCTTGGGTGTGGATCTATCCCCGTCTGAGTCATTTAAGGACCGATTTGTTGTACGTCCTTGAGTCATGTTGAACGCAGTCTAACACTTAGTTGGTCGGATAAGTCATTCCGACCGCCAAGCCGAGTAATACGGTTCAGGCCGGGAATCGAATGATAGGTCGCATCTTGGAGGAGAGAAAGGATGTGCTTGGGGACATTGGCGTGAGACCAAGGGGGGTTAGAGTCCCTATCACCTGGCAGAGTGTCGCCCTTGGGGATACGGCATCATTCGAACCCGCGACTCCTGAATTGTACGAAAGGTGGCTTGTGTGACCCTGGCAGGGACCTGCGTGGTGAGTGTTAGAAATACCCCTCTAGCTGGATAGGAATTCGATTCGAATCGCTGTCGCTCCCGGTTAGTGAGCACTTGACTTGAGCAGCAACAACGTAGATTCCATTAAATTGAACGGATGGTTAAATGGATAACGATGGAAAGGTTGCTTCAATTTATACTTGCTATGGTTAATATTGTTTGCTCCTAATAAAGTGAGTGCTCTAGTACAGGTTCTAATATAGATGACAGGTTAATGATAATTAACTTGATGCTTAAGCATTAATGATTACTCATCCATATTAAGATTTTTATGCAAAATGTTGTCAAGCTAGCCCACTTTATATCAGCCTTGCATGATCCTTGGTGTCACTTTATTTCTGGTTTTTGACGGGTAAGTCTAGCTGAGTACCTTCTCGTACTCAGGGTTTTATCCCCACTTGTTGCAGGTTATGATGTATCATGGTGACTGCAAGAGTTGGTTGGCTCCTGCCTTAGAGGCGGAGTGAGACCACGGGCATGATCCTTCTGAGTTATCTTCTCTCTAATGCTTTTGTTGGAAGTCGACCTTGGTACTGGCATGTATTTGAAATAAGGGTGTTGTTAGTTTCAAATTAGTTTGCTTCCGCTACTTTTGAACTTAAGTTGTAATAACTATGTTGAACTCCAATGTATATTGAATTACTTGTGAAACGGTTGTAACATGTGACTTGTTATGTTGAATCACTATGATCTTGGCTGGTATGTTGGTTGGTTTGAAATCCCTCGTGATTTCATTGGACTACCGGAGTTATATGGGCTCAAGTGCTAGAATTTGATCACTTCGGTGATTGTTTTTGTACTTGTGCTCTTATAATTTGGACGGTTCTATTACACCTTCATTCACGGTCTCTAGGACCATCTCATTCTCATTCACATGCCCTATTTTGCCTACATTTGTATCCCTATTGTGATTCCATATACCCACTGAAGCTTGTTCATCAGGTGGGTTCTCGCCTTCCTCCCCATGTTTCATCCAAACCATATAGTTTGGCATGAAAGCCCTTTGAAGCAGATGACCCCTGATCAGCTCCATGCTATTCCACTGCCTAAGATTTTTGCAATCCCTACATGGGCAGTTTATGAAACAAAGAGCCTCAACATTATGATCCATGTAAGCAGTCATAGCATTGATAAAGAGTCAAGGCCTTGCACGAATGCAATTGAACTAAAATTCATATACATCCATCCACGATCCATCTGTGTACAGTAAAGGCAGATCTTATAGCATGAAGAAATAAAAAATGAACACGGAGGCCCCGTTGAGCAAGAACATCGATAACACAGTCATAAGCACTATAGCAAGAATCAAGTAATTGAATCAGTCAAGAAAATTTTGCGGACCTCAGATCAGTTAAGTGATGAGCCAGCTTCAATTTGGACACAGCCTTCAATAGATATTGGGGAACTAGCAATGATCGAGGAAAGGGGAACAATGGGATTCGCTTTGGGTATGGCTATGGTAGCGGATGGCTTTAAGTTAGACAACCTACGCCATTGACCCAGCGGTGGAAATCAGCCTTTATCGCTGCTTGGATATGTAGTCCGGCGGGAAAATACTCTTTACCGCCGGCTTTTGGCATTGGCAAGAACAGACATCGCCCCAAATGCCATTACATAGGGCATAGGGACCGTACAGAAGTGTGAGCAGCACGGCCCATCAAGCATTGGTCCATTATGACCCTGTTTGGACCAGTTTTGAATTCTTAAAAACTAGCTTGTTTGGATCCCACCCAATTTACAAGGCCAGAGTCTTAAAAATTGCCAAAAACTAGAGGGATCTAAACAGGGCCTAAGTTGCTAGATTTGTAACGAAATTATCATCAATTTTCTCTATTGCTAAGCATTTTGAACAAATCGGTTTATAGGTGTTGGGCATTCTTAACGTCACTACCAAAAGTAGACTTAGTTTTCTAATTCTGATAACGGCGCCAAAATTGCCAAACATATCCCTCATGCCACTTAAGCCAAGTTGTCATCCCCAGCATGACATGAGAGACGCGGTATTGAAATATGCATTTGCTCATCAAGATAAATAATAAAAGGGATCTGCAAGCGCACAGATTAATACCGATGTAGCATTTTAACCGGGAAGTATTCCAGGTATCGTTATTTATATTTTTACCACTGGGAAGGGATTTCTAAGTATCATGGTTGATAATGGAATGAGAATATGGAACTGAGTACACATCATTGCATGTATAACCGAGAGTATTTATCAATCTCTTTATACAGGTATAAATGTCACATTAAGTAAAGGTAAAGTGATAATGGTGACAAAGATAATTAATCTGATCAGCTAGCCACATATAATAATGATAAGCACCTCAACAGATATTCTAGCAAGTCATTAGCATGGAATTAGGATGAACTACAAAGATATTCCCTAAGTTATTATTAACTATAAAGTCTAGCATATCATAGTTAGTGCAATTATACTTGGCAATCATGGTGAGAAAAGACTATATCCATGCATAGTGAATATTAGCAAGGAAGATGAAGAACATAGCAATCACTCCCCTGTAATAGTGTTGCTCTGCCTACCCTATACACGAGAGGGGGACTATATAAGAATCAACGAAGCTGTCACTATCGCGAACTACCCCACAATCCGGCATATAGGGTGCAATTGCAGATAAATACGGTATAGACACCACGTCTACACAATAATTATCATTCACCCACTGTACACATGGATAAACGCTATACGATCCTAGGCATGTATATAATTCCAATCTAACTAAGCCAAGCATATAACTATGATAAACTAAGAACAATATAATTGCAAATATAATCAAATAGAGCAAAGTCATAATCAATATATTGAAATAGAACAAAGTCATATTCATAATATTGAAGAACAATGATGAACAATTGAAGAACAATAGAGGAATTACCAAGAATCCTCTTGACAGATCCGGGAACCAATCGAAGATTGACTCCTTCTAGTTCTAATCATATGTAGCTATGCTAACTAGAGATCTAGTTGATGTGGTGGCTCTAAGGCTTGATCAGAGGCTCTCCTCCTGAATTAGGGTTTGAAGTATGAGACGAGGGCCTCTCCTCCAGGGGCAGGGGCCTTGCTTATATAGCCCTTTCGGATGAATCTGGGCCGTCGGATCAAACCGACATTGAACGGACGGTTTTCCTTGATCCTCTAGGTCGGTGGAGCATAATCCTCGAGGCGGAGCCTGATTGGCTCCGGGGCCAGGGCAGGCGCCCTAAGGACCAGGGCAGGCGCCCTAAGGACCAGGGCGGGCGCCCTGTCCCCGGCTCTGTTACGCCTCCCGTTCGTTCTCGTGGCTTCTGGACTCTTCTAGATGTAAGATAATTACGTGTTCGGTTAATATCCCGTCATTAATCCGACATGTGGGCCTTTCTTCTGTATTTCCTGATAACCCCCTGCAGAAATAGATAAACAGCAAAACTCATGGAATTCTGTCAGATAAAACCCTAAGTCTAGGTGTTGGTTTCATTTGGATCCTTTTCTCTATTTATTTGATAGTTATAATTGATACTTAAGGACCGTCAACAATAGGCCACTAGAAACATTGGTCCAGCGACATGACATAACACTAAGAGCGATGATAGCAAAAGAAAGAAGCATTGGTCGGACTAGAACTTTTGTTTATTACTTTACAAAATATGTAGATACATTTCCAACAAATGGTTGTACTCGTCCACAAAGATAATACACCTAAAAATTATCCTCTTAGAGCAAGGATGATGGTCGCCTTGGTCGCTTCAAAGGAGGCCTGTCATCATTCATCGACATCATCGTCCTTGGGCTTGTCGTCGTCGTTGCCGTCGTCGTCCTCCTCCTCCTCGGTGTCCTCCTCCTCCTCGGTGTCAGAGCTCCTATCATGAATCAAATCAGGATCCATGTACTCCCAGGAGGCCTCCTTAGATGATGAGTGCTGCTGGACCTGCTCGTCCTCGTCGGAGAAAGAGTCGTAACTGGGAAACTTGAAAAAACTGTCCGCCAACATGGATCTAGTCTGATGGAAGAATGGGATGAACATGGAAGAGGGGTGGTTTCAGAGGGCAGCGGGCTTGAAGAATATGTAGAGCAGGCCAGCAGGGGGTGTTGGTACGTAGTTGGGTATTGGGACACACTCTCATTTACTCACATTCAATATTTACTGTCGGTACGCCAAATGGTCATGTAGGTGCGGCGACCATAATGCGTATCTCAGTCAGCTCGGCGTTCCAAACGACGGTGGAATTCAACCCCGCTACCACCGTCGCATTGATGGTTTTCAACTCCGGTTTCATTCCTTATGAGGCCTCCCTATCAGTCCAACCGATGGTGAAGTAGCACACAGTCGCTTCTATCGCTTCGGCAGTGAAAGTGGCAATAGTGAAAAGTCAATCTGTAATAGTGAAAGGAGAAAACATGCACAAAAAACTCACTCAAAAGGAGAAACTTGACAAACCAAGTTCCCTCGAGAAGTGGCAAGCCGACGGTGTCGGTGTCTAATGACCAAAAACACATTACTGTACTACCTAGAACAGTTATTGGTGGGCTTTGATGAAGGCCAAACTAGATGGTGAACATAAAGACAACGGTTTATATTGGTTTAGGCCGCTTGGATAGCGTAACACCCTACGTTCAGTTAGGCTTGTGTTGCCTTGCGTTGGATTGCTATGTATGATTGTGTACAAGGGAGAGTGCCCCTACCTCTCTTTATATAGTACAAAGGCAGGCACTTATGTTGGGTCCTAGTTGAATACAACAAAAGAGTTCTAGTTCTATTACAGAGACTAACTTTCCTAGAATCCAACTAGGTCGGTCCTTGTAGCCTTGGAGAATATGCCACCTTGTTCTATGCCCTCTAGGCAGACCTTGAGCCGGCCCATCTCCTTGCCAGGTACTCGGTCCTATGGGGGAACACTTAGGATACTAGTCCGTCAAGCCCTTGAGCTCTTCATGGTTGATCTTTGAAGTCGTCTTGAATCTCTTGGACTTGGCCGAGTAGAATCAAGCAGCATCCGAGTGTCTTCTGAGAGAAGCCATGAAGTGCTCTTGAAGTATTCGAGTGGTGGTGTGCGCTTTTTGACAAAACGCACTCACTAAGTGTAGCCCCCGAGTATCTTGCTGTTTAGCATAAAGAACTATTCTTTCTGCAATTTGTCAAATCCTTTTTAAGAAATTTGAATGCGCTGAGGATATATATCCCACAGCTCTGGAGCCTCAAACTGACTACCCAGAGTCGATTATAGGATCTTTGAGACATCCTCAAGGGTGCAGTCAAGTAACCACCCCATGACTAAGATCAAGGACCGCTTGTCATTGAGTGGTTGAATACTATGAATCATAGGCAAATAGTAAAGAGAATCCTCATCCTCTGTACAAGCTTTTGTCTTCACACAGCTTGTGGTGTAATGTGCAGTCAAATGGGCAGTTGGAATCTTGTCCTTGCAACTATAAAAGCAAAACTGATTGTCGTTCGCTCTAGCGCAACATGTGGGAGTTGTCCACCATGATCTGTGAACTTGGTCTATAGGCTTCACGTGAACACTATCCATAAACATGGAGGCCAAGCTATAAATACCCCATGACGAGCTCTTCAACTTCACCAGAGATAGTTGTGCTGCAAAACTAAATCTCCCAGCCCTTGAATATGATAGTATCCATGATGCTTGAGCCCTTGGGCATAGTCAGATTAGCTGGTATCCACCTTGTCTTACAACTAGAAGTATTATTGTGATAAGGAGTAGTGTGCGGCAGGGTAGTCCAAGGCAGATGCAAAGCAAAATAGTTAGCAAGAAGAATCCTAGTGACTAGAAGATGGACGTCATCAGCGTGGTCACTCGGTGTTTCTTCACACTTGATTCTGCAGCGTGGCCCTAGAAGCATTGTCCTCAGCTTCTTGTCCTACCTGGCCTATTTGGTAGAGCTCTATCTAATTCTGATTCTCTGAGAGAAGTGATTCTGTAACTAAAAGTGATTCTCTTTGATTCTTTAGCATAAATTCTTGACATCATGATGGAGAATCACTTCACAGAATCACTTCACGGAATCAGCAGAGAATCACCTCTCTCGGAAAAACTATTTGGCAGAGCTCTTGCTGGATTTAGCAAAGAATCAGCTCTGGGAGCTCTGCCAAACTTGGCCTAAAGATGTAGGCTAGGAAGTTTTGCTCTATCTTACGCAGACCTTGATGCACTGCTTGATGGCCAACTAGGCCATGTACTTTTCTTCGAATCAGACTTGTACCCTAGTCTTTGATTGAATAAAGTCTTGAAAATCTTCATGATTTTGAGTCTAAACCGTTTTCATTCCGATTTTGAATTTAGTGTTCCATATTTTGAACTGAATTTGAATTTGTTCAAAAATGCAAATTCGATCGGGTCAAATGTGGAAAATGATGCGGTACGATACGGAATATTTCCATTCTGTTTTCATCCTTATCTGCATGCATCTGCTGCCTGCTGGTGCATGCAGCAGCTGTTATGCATGGTACCAGACATCCATACTACTCAACAAGATAACAATTGAGTTGGCAATGCAACAGTAATTATGGACTACTCCATAATATATTTAAATAAATCATATATATCTGCAAGGCTGGCCGAGTCCATCCAGCTAGCGTGCCTTCAGGGGCGAAGCCACTAGGGCTAGCCTGGTGCACCGGCACCAGGGTAAAAAACACGGCCCATGAGTGTGCTCCAGGGATGCTCGCAGTGGCGAATATAGGATTTTAGGTAAGGGTATGCCATCCAAAGAAATCATATACAAATTGGTAAATCAGTGGTAGTGGCCCCCAATGTGAAGTCCATCTCCTGATCCGTGCAGTACATATGCAAAAGTCTGTTCTTACACGCACGCTGCCTTGCAGCCGACGCCGCCTACTCCAGAGATGCAATTTCTTAGTACCTTCCCATTTGTCCAGCTTCGACTTCGCCAACGCCGTACCTTAATGACCCTTCCCTGCCTCCTTGCTTTTCTGTCGTCTTGGGGTACAGCCTGCCTTAATTAGCAACGTTTTTTATCTCGCTTGCATGCACCACGATATCCCCAGCTCCAAAGATCTATCTCAAATGAGGATTTTGATTAATTCACCATTTATCACATCATTAAGGACGATATATATCTTGTTATATCACCTTGGGTTCGCTGTTTCATTTTCATCATCAAGCCAGGTGCCATGGTTTAGGAGTGTGTATATATATAATACTAGGCGTAGGCACTAAAGCCCTAAAACACCGGCTAGGGCCAGCTGCAAATTAGTTCTGTCACACAGTCGTCCAAAATCCAAACCAATAGCAAGATCGACAACAAAAATGGTGTCCTTCAAGGCATACCGGAGCGAGCCACAGCTAGTGTCACCGGCGCGGCGGACGCCACGAGAGATGAAGGCCCTCTCAGACATCGACGACCAGCATGCTCTGTGCTACTACGAAACGGTGATCAGTTTCTTCCGGCGCTATCACGACCAGAGCGACGGACCGGATGACCCGGCGGAGGCCGTCCGGGCGGCCCTCGCGGAGGCGCTGGTTTACTACTACCCCGTCGCCAGGGGACTAAGGGAGGACGCCGGAGGGAGGCTCGAGGTGGACTGCACGGCGGAAGGGGTGGTGTTCGTGGAGGCCGACGCCGACGTGAAGCTGGAGGACTTCGGAGAGCCGCTGGTTCCGCCCTACCCGTGCGTGGAGGAGCTGCTGTGTGATGCTGGTGATACGAGAGGCGTCATTGGTAGCCCACTGCTGTTCATGCAGGTATCTTTTTTTTATCTAGCTCCTCTTTCTTCCTTCTTGTTTTTTTAAAACAGTGTAATAGAGAGAATGTGTGTGCTGTTTTTTCTTATTTATTAATCCCTTCATTTAAAATATAAGACATTTTAGCTTTCTTTTAGATACATTGTTTTTACTATATATTTAGACACAGTGCATATTTAAATGCATAGTAACCAGAAAAGCCAAAACGTCTTATAATTTGGTATGGAGGGAGTACAAGATTCACAATGAATGCCACAAATATAGATCCATGCACTTCTAGGGAAGTTATTCCAGACTTTACATAAAAAATATCAAGCAGTTAATAGATATTTTGCACTGCGGGACAATTTTTAGACGGTACCAAAATTTCACTCGTTGGTGAACTAAAAAGTAGTAAAGGATTCTATTAGTCGGTCATTTTTTTCCGATTTATTAGTCGGTCATTTTAAAAATTTAGATTTTGCAATAATAACCAATTTCTGAATTGGTCAACGCTTGTTGTGGGGGCGCTGATGTTGACATTTTGGGCACCATTAGTTTACTTTAGAGATTGACCATAACGAGGCTATGTGAATGCTTTGCAAAAACATGATGTAACTTTATTTGTTTTATTAGATGAATGTAATTAGGGACTACCTATTATTCTAAAAAATTTGTCCACATGAACATTTCCATTGCAGTGTGTTCTTGCTATATAAATTTAATTACTGGTGCAAACGTACTACTAAACTATCGACATCTTTTTGGAAAAAGAATAACAAAGCAAGTATCTAGAAACTCGGAATGGATGGTAGATAGAATCATGCAAGACATACCTAGAGCAAAAATTTCTCTCCCTCGGTCCGTCACCCTCACTCTTTTTCTTTCTCCTAATCCATTATTCTTCACTCTCACCTAGTGGCAGATTTAGAATTTTTTGCATGGCCTATGCCGGATCAAAATTTTCATATCCAAAATCGTAATAATCATTTAGCAATTTGGTAAAGTACCACAAAATTGCCTCATAATTCAGTATACAAACACTAAATAGCATAACAATAAGTCTTAAATAATTACAATACAAATAGTTCAAACAACCTACTAATGGTTTGAAATATGCAATATAGAAGCTTAAAGAGGATATAGAATTCTCCCTCTAGGTTTCTGAAAGAAGCCATTTTGGATAGCGACACGGTATCCAAAGCAAAACTTTGACTTCTTATTTTTATAAAAATATTTATTGAAAAGTGATATATTTATATTTTTATGAAAGTATTTTTCAAGACAAATCTATTCATATGGTTTTCATATTTCCAAACTCACGCTTCAAGAAATATGAGGATCTATGACAATTTTTTGTGATGATGAGTCAATTCGTCAATAAGTCATTCTGTTTTATGATGACTTTTAGGAGGAGAATGCCTTTTTGACGAAAATAATGTGTTCATCATTAAGACGCAATAAAAATCATCATAACCTAGAGAAGTAGTTTGTTATGATGATCTATTTTCCGTCATAACATGCTACCTCGCAATTGTCATAAATTATTGACAATATTAGTTTGTTATAACTTTTTATTTACATATAAATTAGATGTTTGGTCCCATTGTCCGTTGTATTTTAATGGGCTTATAGGTAATGCTATTTTTGGAAAATAAAAAACAAAAAATCATACTCCCTCTAAGTTCCTAAAAGAAGTATGCAATATAGAAGCTCAAACAACATACTAATAGTTTGAAATATGCAATATAGAAGCTTAAAGAGGATATAGAATTACTCCCTCTAGGTTCCTAAAAGAAGTCATTTTGGATAGCGGCACGGTCTCCAAAGCATAACTTTGACTTATTATTTTTATAAAAATATTCATTGAAAAGTGATATATGTATATTTTTATGAAAGTATTCTTCAAGAAAAATCTATGCATACGGTTTTCATATTTGCAAACTCAACAACTTAAAGTTGTTCATGATTTATATTCCTAATATTTGACTCAAGCCTTGTCTGAACGACTTCTTTTAGGAACTTAGAGGGAGTACATTACTACTTTTTGGGCGTAGTCATTCTAATGACCATGAAAGTCTTAATTATGTCATCTTCATCCACTTCATCCAAAATGTCTCTTCCAATGAATGACATAAGGCAATCATCCAAAAGACTATCCATTTTATTTCTTGACATGGATTTGACAAAATTATTGTACAAAATGCCCTCTCAACACTTGTTGTCGCCACTGATAGAAGCAATACCAATTCAAGAAGTAAGTAAACTGAATCATAAACTTTATGTCTATTTGTTTCCGCTAGCTTAATTGAGAGGTCAACAAGGTTTTCTAGGCCATTGAATCTATCAAGCTTTAGCAAACCGGAGTCAAATATGTCCTTATGGTAAACCTGAACAACTATGCATGCCTTCTGTGCATCAAAAGATGCAAATGAGTTTGGTAGGATTAAGGGACAACATACAAGAAAGCAACTCCATATTAATCTCATGAAATCAATTATCAAGCTCTTGGCTAATTTTACCAATGACTCCAATATATAGTTCTCTTATGAATTGATGATCATCTGTTTGATTTTGGGCAAACCGTCTTCATCTTCCATCAGGCACATAATTACCTTCCATAGCAAGAACTTCGACACAATGTTTACTACAAAACAAAGTGACCTTTTAAAGTAACTTTTTTCGTCCATTAGTCCTCAAGTGTTGCATTCTATTCCTTGCCACGCTAACAAGTTGGATTGCATGAATATTATCTTGCAAATGCTCAGACAAGTCATTTGTGTATCCAAGAATAAAAAACAATAAGCGTGCACTTAAAACAAAATCGAAGGACTTGAATGCTCCAATCATAAAATGCACATTTGTCCAATCACCCTTATGTGTTATATCCTCTCCAAGAGTGATGAGTGCATCATAGATAGTGGGATGCACAACAATGATGTTGCATATACAATTTTGCAATGAGAGCCCTACCCAGTATCACCAGGCCTAGGCAACCTCATCTCTTGATTTAATACACTTCTAGTTTCAAGTTAACCACAATAAAGTGCCTTCATGATATTCACAAGTCTAGCATTTCAAAGCATGCCATGACATTTACAAGACACTCAAACAATATTTAGCAAAAGGGATATTAGTTCTAGAAAACATACACAATTAATATTGTCCTTAGGGTTAGAGATTTTGGGGATCTTGCAAGGAAGAGGAGAATGGAAGGGAGAAAAAATTTTAGTTCCCACCAATTCACCACAATTTCTGTTGCCACCAGTTGGGAGAGGACGGCGTGGGCTATGGCCTGGGGATGCGTCAACGTCAGTGCAGCTACCGCTGGAGATGCTACGTAGCCGTGCATGATCGTGCGGGCCGGGAGCACTATGTGCTGAAAACCACGGGGGATCCAGACGGCCAGGTTGGGATTGGGGACAAGTATCCATTTACGCTGCACCACTCTTATCATGACCTGTCTACCCGAGGTCATTCACATCACGGCGAGACTCCACGTTGCTCTACGTGACATAGATGCATATGCCATTGGATTTTCTTTTCTTATCTTTTACTACTGCCTTCGATGCAACTTCCCACCAATCAACAATGGAGGTGTAACTAGGAACATGGAGATGTGGATGTAGAGAGAATTGTGCCAACGCTTGCTAGCACCTGCCTCCAAGCTTATGCCATGAAAGGGCAACTCAGACATTAAGTGAAGACCTATTTCCTGTTGACAAATTTTTCTCTTTTGCCAGATTTTCCATCCTCGGGATTTGGTCTTGGATTAGGGTCCAAGGGAAGAGCTTGCATTTGTTTTGCACCTATGCTTTCTGAATCAAGTTACTACCGAATGTCTTGAAATGTATTTCATTTTCCTTCTCTTGCTATGTAGCATTCTACTACAAATGGCATTATATTGCTTCTTAATTGGTATTTCTTTTTACAGTTGACTAGACTGAAATGCGGCGGATTTGTGGGTGGATTCCACAAGTGTCATAACTTGGCTGACGGTTTTGGTATGATTCAACTCATGATAACTATAGCTGAATTGGCATGTGGTGCAGCAGCCCCGAGCATTCTCCCCGTATGGAAAAGAGAGCTTCTAAGTAGTACAACACATAGCCCAACTCCCATCATATACCCCAAACCTTCATATGTACAATTACAACTGAACAACTTGGACTCTACATGTGATGATGGGATGCTGTCAACTCCGCTCAATGAAATGGTAGTCGACTACTTCATCTTCGGTCCAAGGGAGATGACAACTATAGAAAACAACATAAGGGGATACCACGCCCATTCAGCAACATCCTTTGAACTGATAACTGTTGTGAAGTGGCGATGTCGCACAATAGCTTTGGGATACAAGTCGAATCAGATAGTGCACCTTATAATCACCATGAATGCCCGTGGGAGGTGGAACCACCACACCCCCATTCCATGGGGTTACTATGGCAATGCACATTTCTGTCCCACAGCACAAGTAACCATCGATGAGCTCTGCAGGCAGCCGCTCATCGACATGGTTGAGCTTGTGCGCCGAACCAAGCGCAGTGTGACAGCAAAGGAGTACATGGAATCCATGTTGGAGATAATGGCATCCATGCGCAACAGGCTTTGCGAAGATACGGCAAGAACATACGAGGTCTCTGACACAAAATGGATTGCAGCTTGGGTGGGCTGAGTTTGTCGGTGGTGGCATACCGGTGGCTGGGGACATTACTTCCAAGATAGGAAGCGATCATATGAGGTGCAAGAACCAAGATGGGGAGGACTCAATGGTGGTGTCACTGCTATTGCCAAGGTCGGCCATGGAGAGGTTCAAAAAGGAGATCGCTGTGTGGCTGAAGAAAGATGATAAGAAGAGTTTAATTATACAGAGTTCCCTCTAGCGGCAAGCAAGGTCTATGCAAGTATTGGTTGTGTCATTCTAAGATTGTTGTGTGGTGTAATGAAATAGTTGGAAGTTTTATGCTCTGAATTTTAATTTTTGCATGGCCAAAATAGTTGGGATTTTTTATTCGTGGAACTTGGCAAGGCAGAAATAGTTGGATTTTTATTCTTTGATTTTTTTAATAAACAGAGTTTTTATTAAATTTCAAATAATTTACCTGAAATCTTGAAAAGCACTTCCAGCCTTTGCCTAAACAAGTACATGGCCAACAAAAAAAAGATCAATACATCATTCTCATGACTATCAATCCATAAACTAGATCGTCACTCATGGAAAAAATAACCTTGACCACCTATTCCAGTTATTGCAACAACATCATAGGATGGTGCACGTGGCTCATGACATTCGATGCATCTTCCAGCAAGCATTGAAGTCTAGTAGTTTAGTGTGATGTTGCATGATTGTTCAACATATTGGCCTCTTGATAATTAAACGTAATTGTACTCCGTGTTATCCATCTTTGTTTGGATTGAAACAAGTTGCATATCTTGTATTCATTGGTCATCTTCGTCTAAAACATTTCATCTTGCCCAGTGAATGCCTTCTTGCACGTAAACCTTGTCAAATCAGACGCACAACTATTAGATAGTATAAAGTTCTTGTCAAAACAAAAGTATGACTTAGAAAAGAAAGATTTCTCATTCTTCACATGTGTACTAATCATCCTACATTTAGGATATTTATTAACTATTTGCCACCGATATCGTGGTCACATATGTATTTGCTAGTTTTTTCATTGTAACTACAAATTTGCCATGAAAAACAGGAACCAGCCTACAACTGTCATTTTTGCTTACGTGGCATGCCACTTCACCGCACCACCATGGATACTAGCTTGTTCTGAATAGAGAGACACGTGAAGAGTCTGTTTTAACCTGCCCCTATCTCTCTGTAGGTCACTGTCAGTGGGGCATAGTACTTGCACAGCCAACAATGGTGGGGTGGTGCCCAGAAGCAGGGGCGGAGGTCATCACAGCCACTGCCGGTTAGGTCGATGTCATAGACATTGTACCCAGGAACCTCGCCATCGCAGTGGCAAATGTGGACTTCTCCATGCCAGGAGCACCGTGAGCAGGTAGCTCCTGCGCCAGACGCGACCGAGGTAGGTAGCTCTCCAAGTCAGCGTGGACACGGGCCTTGAGCTAGGGGTCCATGGCCACCATGTCAAGCGTACATGGCCGAGTGGGTGAAGGGCACGCAGACATCCACCATGGCATGCAATTGGCTCCGCCTGCATTGGTGCAGAGCCACAGCTCGTGGCTGGCGCACCTCCATCTTGTCAACGACAGACTTGAGGTGTTGCAGGTAGGGCCACAACACGTGGGTGCGGTCATGGCAGCGCATGCTACGCACGAGGCGTTCGGTGCCGATGTTGGTCCACACGAGGCATGCGCCAAGGAAGGCGTCCTACATGGTCTAGGAGGAAGCTTGCACTGCTCAGTCAAATGCTAACACCAGGTCATACGTGTTAGCTAAATTGTTACATCATCATGTAAAGACTTTGTTCATTCATAATGCATTAGCTAGGCTAGTGGGTAGCGTGTGGCTGAAGGCATGCTTGGTCCATGATGCAGCCCTGTTGGGTCTATTTGTCAGCGCCATGGCATGTGACGCTGCATGTAGCGCGCATCACGGTGAAACGTCGTCGCGCACGGCACGCGGCATGGTGTGGGGACTTGGTTAGCATGTTGAGATCCTAGGCTTGCATTGTGTAAACAAAAGGGAAACAATGAGATCCAAAGAGCTATGACAGTTGTGCAGTACATATCCTCTCTCTCTCTCTCTTGTGCGTTTGAGTTTTCCATCTGCTAAGCTCTCGCCGTGGTCACCGAGCTGCTGCCGGCGTTCGCGTTCTGGTCCAGGGCGTCGCCTATCTCCAATAAGTGTATTGGAACATAGGTTGTTGGAGGAGGAGACGTTGGTGGCAGAGAGAAGTTGAAGGAGAAGTCGAGTGGTGTAGTCCATCGGATCTGAGGGAGAGGCATCTGAAATCTATCGTTGGTGACATGGGTGACCACAGTGACAAGGACAAGGAGGTGATGGAGCGGGCGATGAACTAGGAAGCCAGTACCTTGGTATGGCTGATGTTAACCCGCACCAATTACCAGGAATGGTCCACGCTGGTGCAGTGCAATCTCAAAGACATGTACCTATGGGATGCGATCAAGTCTGACTAGGTGGAGAGGCATCGGGATCAGCTAGCTCTTGGAGCGCTGATCTAGGACGTGACAGCAGAGATGCACTCCATGCTCCTAAACTAGAAAATTGCAAAGGAGGCATGGGAGGCAGCCAAGACGATGCGTCTCAAGGCAGAATGTGTTAAGGAGGTGAATGCCCAAAAGCTGTTGGTGGAGTTCAAGTCGATCGTGTTTAAGCTGGGAGAGACAATCGATGACTTCGCCTTCTACATCACCAGGCTCACCATAGATCTGTGTGGTCTTGGTGAAAACAGCGTCGATGACACATGCGTCGTGAAGAACTTTCTCTGGGTCATGCCATCGCGCTACAATCAGGTGGCGGTCACGATCGACATGTTTTATGACATGAAGATGCTATCGATCGAGGAGCTCGTGGGCTATCTATGGGCAGCAGAAGATCGCTTCGAGCCCTCGGTGGAGCAAGTCACCGAGAAGGTGGGTCGGCTCCTGCTAACAACGAGGATTGGGCGACTAAGAACAAGAGCCTCATGCTATCGGATTCATCATCATCTTCTGGCAGCAAAGGCGGTGGCCAATCTGGCAAGAAGGAGAAGTCTAAGGCACACAGCGATGCGCGTGACTCCGGTGTCAAGCTCATGTTGACGGATACCCCATGTCACAAGGGCAATTGCCACAAGTGTGGCATCTATGGCCACTGGGCTAAGGAGTGCAAGAAGGCGCCGAATGAGGAGCGGCAGGAGGCCGTTCACCATGTCAACACCGACACCGAGCAGCCAACACTGATGGTGGCACAGGTCTGCAATCTTGTGCTGCGGACCACAAACACCATCGTGCAATGCATGTTCCTAAATTAGGAGCACATGTTGCCGGCAGACTACCATGAAGGGGCATGGGTGCTAGACACCGGTGCGACGAACCATATGATGGGGTGCCGAGCGTTTCTAGAAACCTTCGATGAGACGGTGTGTGGCGTGGTGTGCTTTGGAGATGGATCCATGGTGGAGATCTGCGGGATCGGTGCTATGACGATCGCTGATAGAAACTAGGATCACCGGGTGGTCACCGAGGTATACTACATACCATCTCTGAAATGTAATATTGTCAGCCTTGGTCAATTGGAAGAGGGAGGGTGCCGCATCGAGATTGATGACGGCATTCTACAAGTGTTCGAGCGCCACCAAGTGTTGAACCAACAACGGGCTATTCTGATTCAGGCAGAGAGGAGGAATTGACTATACATCATGAAGGTGAACCTGACCTTGCCCGTCTACCTGATGACCAAGATGGATGATGAAGCATGGCTCTGGCATGCTTGGCATGGACATCTCAATTTCAAGTTTCTATGTGACCTGGGAGCAAAGGAGATGGTGAAGGGCATACTCTGATCCGGTGCGCGGAGTAGGTGTGTGACGGCTACGCTCTCGGCAAGCACCACCGCTCACTGTTTCCTTAGGCCTCGGCGTACCGTGCTAGTGCAGGGCTTGAGCTGGTCCATGGCGACTTGTGTGGGCACATCACGCCGGCCATACTTGGTGGGAAGTCGTTCTTTCTACTGATCGTCGATCACTATAGCCGCTACATGTGGCTAGAGCTACTGGCGTCCAAAGAAGAGGCGTTGTAGTACTTTAAGAAGATCAAGATTGCGGCCGAGGTGGAGTCAGGCCGCTATATCAAGGCGTTTAGGACGGATCGTGGTGGAGAGTTCAACTCAGGTGTGTTTGTGGCTTTTTGTAGTGAGCATGGCATCAAGCACAACACCACCACACTGTATTTCCCATAGCAGAATAGAGTAGTAGAGCGATGAAATCAAACCGTTGTAGAGATGGCACACTGTCTGTTCAAGTCTATGCAAGTGCCTGGGAAGTTCTAGGGTGAAGCTATAAAGGTGGTAGTGAATCTGCTAAATCGATCGCCTACAAAGAACCTGAACAGGAAGACTCCATTTGAAGTTTGGTTTGGGAAGAAGCCCTAGGTTCAACACTTGTATACATTTGGTTGTGTGGCCTATGCCAAGCGAGTTGGACCCGGTGTGACAAAGCTTGCAGACAAATCAACTCTGGGGGTGTTTCTTGGCTATGAGTCAGGGACAAAGGGATACAGGGTGTATGATCAGTTAAAGACAAGTTGATGGTAACCAAAGATGTGATCTTTGATGAGAAGAAGGCATGGAATTGGGCGGAGGATGGTGGCAGGCAAAGCAATGAAGCAGTAGCGCCCTGTACTTTCATAGTTCAGTATCTAGACACTATTCATAGTCCGACAATAGGGCCTAATCCAGAGCTAGGCGCTGATCCAATCCATGATGGTGCTCCAACTTCACCTACCGCATCAATTCCATCAATGGGTGATGCAAATTCACCACCACACACTCCAATCTCTGGTGCTTCAGAATCAACACCACCACCAGCACCGATTCAGTGGGCAACTCCACTGATTGATGCCTCTATAGACTCTCATGGGGGCCTATAAGATACAGAACAGTCCCAAATCTGCTTGACACTACTGAAGAGATCCATGGGATGGAATACAGTGGGCTCTGTCTTGTTGCTATAGAAGAACCTAAGTCAGTGGAGGAGGCTATGACTGAAGGTTGCTAGAGACAGGCCATGCAAGTTGTGATGCATGCTATAGAGGAAAACAAAGCCTAGGTGGTCAGTGATCTGCCGTCCAAGCAAAAGGCAATAGGCCTAAAATGGGTTTTCAAAGTGAAGAAGGACCATGAAGGAAATATTATCAAGCACAAGGCTACACTAGTGGCAAAGGGCTATACTCAACGTCAAGGAGTAAACTTTGATGAGGTTTTTGCACCTGTTGCTAGAATTGAAACAGTGAGGGTGTTGTTGGCATTAGCAGCACAAGGTGGATGGGAAGTACACCATATGGATGTAAAATCAGCATTCCTGAATGGAGACATAACTAAGACTGTCTATGTTCAACAACCTTGTGGATTCAGTGTTGGTA
The DNA here is from genome assembly GCA_022457205.1 of Saccharum spontaneum. Classification (NCBI taxonomy): domain Eukaryota; kingdom Viridiplantae; phylum Streptophyta; class Magnoliopsida; order Poales; family Poaceae; genus Saccharum; species Saccharum spontaneum. The sequence continues at coordinate 43,566,176 of CM039582.1, forward strand.
GTGGAGATAAAGTGCTGAAATTGATAAAAGCACTCTATGAGTTGAGGCAGGCACCTAGAGCATGAAATGCAAAGCATGACAAGGAATTGATTGCTCTTAGATTTGTGAAGAGCAAATTGGAACATGCTTTTATAGGAGAAGCAACAAGAAATCTTTTCTGCTTTTGGGGGTGTACGTTGATGATTTGATCATCTCTGGGCCAAATGTGAGTGGCATCAAATTGTCTAAGCAAGAGAGGAAAAGAAAGTTCAGCATGAGTGATCTAGGTCTCCTGAGCTATTACATGGGAATTGAGGTGAACCAAGGAGATAGGGGAATCACATTGAGTCAGAGCTCTTATGCAAAGAAAATACTTGAGTCTGTGGGTATGATGAACTGCAACTCATATGCAACACCTATGGAGGCTTAGCTCAAACTCAACAAGAAGAAAGAAGATGAAGTTGTGGATCCTATAGCATATAGAGTATAATTGGAAGCCTCAGGTACATTGTCAACACTAGACCAAACCTTGCATATTCAGTTGGTGTTGTCAATAGGTACATGGAGGCTCCAAGCAAGGAACACTGGGCTGCTGTGAAGCATATCCTTAGGTACCTAAATGGAACTATTAGGTATGGTTGCAAGTACGTATGGGAGAGGCACTGAACTAAAACCCTTATTGCTTGGGTACAGTGACAGTGACTTCGCTAGTGATGTTGAAGATAGGAAGAGCACCACCGGTGTTGTTTACTTCCTTGGGAACAACTTGGTCACATGGGCATCACAGAAGCAAAAGATTATGGCTCTATCATCCTAGGAGGCTGAGTATGTGGCGGCAGCAGCATGTCAAGGTGTAAGGTTAAGCCGGCTAATTGGTGATTTGATGGGGACAAAGGAGGTGCCGATGAAGCTGCTCATGGACAACATGTTCGCTATCACCCTGAGTAAGAATCCAGTGCACCATGATCAAAGCAAGCACATTGATACTAAGTTTCACTTCATTCATGAGTGCATTACAGAAGGAAAGGTGGAGGTTGATCATGTTGGGACTATTGGACAGCTCGCCCACATCTTCACCATGGTGCTGGGGTGAGTGAGGTTCTTGGAACTGAGGGAGGCTATGGGTGTCATCGAGCTGCAACAGGTTAAGTGGGTGATTTGTTAGCTAAATTGTTGCATCATCATGTAAAGACTTTCTTCATTCATCATACATTAGCTAGGCTAGTGGGTAGTGTGTGGCTGAAGGTGTGCTTGGTCCATGATGCAACCCAGTTGGGTCTGTTTGTCAGCGCCATGGAGTGTGACGCTGCACGTAGTGCGCGTTGCGGTGAAACGGCATCACGCATGGCACATGGCATGGCGCGGGGACTCGGTTAGCCTGATATCCTAGGCTTGCATTGTGTAAACAAAAGGGTAACAATGAGATCTAAAGAGCTACGACAGTTGTGCAGCGCATATCCTCTCTCGTGCGTTTGCGTTTTCCATCTACTAAGCTCTCGTCGTGGTCACTGCACCGCCGCCGGTGTTTGCATTCTAGCATTGCCTGGCCCCAACAGCAGGCCATGATGAACTACTATGACAAGATGGAGAGCAGCTTTGACGTGACTGTGGAGTCTGAGGCCGCCGCCCCACTAGTGTAGCAGCCGTGGTCACAAAGGACTAGGTAGGGAAGGATGCGTAGGGCCAGGCGGTGACGCTCGTGGTGGTGTAGGCAGGTCCAGAGCAAGTGCACGGTTATAGTCCACAATGGCGTTGGGTGTGAACTCAATGGAGGGCACCATCTTCTTTGATTCTGCCCAACTCCTGTGTAGCGCCATAGGTTCACTCATCCTCCACACCGTCTATGCCTGGACATATCTGCCGTCACCTGCGCCACCTCTGGCTACCGGTAAGGCCGTCTTAGCCCTTCCCCACGCGGACGCTCTGCACAGATAGCACGATGATGTGTTGTGTTTTGTCCACCGCCTTGTTGGCCTCCCACATGACCACCATTGTTGCCAGCATAGGTGGAAGAAAGAAGAAAGAGAGGATGGAGGACAAAGGTGTTGACAGCTGAGCCCCACTGGCAATGACCTGTAGAGAGATAGGGGTCGGGGTAACATAGACTTTTCATGTGCCTCTCTATTCGGAACAGGCCAAGATCTAGGGTGGTGTGGCGATGTGGCGAGTCACATCAGCAAAAATGGCAAAGTTGTAGGTCGGTTCCTATTTTTCGGCAAATTTGTAGTTGCCACGATAAAGCTGACAAACGAAGAGGTGGCCATGATATCGGTGGCAAATAGTTAAATATGCCCCTACATTCTTATTCTCCTCCGGGACAGCTATATGTTTTAACCTACGTGTGTAGAAACCAAATAGTAACTTTGCCAAGTGAAAGTTGTAATTTTTGGACTTAAGCATAGCTTTCACCTAGTATGGACACATAGAATTGAGTAAACCATGATGATTGTGGGATGGTCATATCAGGTGTTGCTGCGATTATGTTTGCATCGGGGTAGGTCCAAAAGTCACAGGACTTGAATTAGAGCTAGAAGTATTTTCTGAATTTACTTCTTTCTTGGAAACATGCTCCAATACCCCATGTCTAGAACCATGAAGTCAGCGGGAACCTCTTGATCCCTGATCTTAACTGTTACGTCCTAGGCTATTCCTTCTAGAAATCAAAACGATTGGTCCACCAGCTACAACAGCAAATATGTTGGGCACAAGGGTCTATCATGACATAAATGTTTATATGTTACCGTAGACATGATGTTGATGCTTGAGCCGATGTCGCAGAACGTCTTGTAGAAGGTACTTCCTTCGATCATACAATCAATGGTAGGTACTCTAGGATCTTCCTTCTTTTCAAGGTGTGTTGGAGGAAAAGCAAGGTCAATAGGTGGTTCAATAGTGTTGACCATCAAGACTGGTTCTTGAACAGGTTGCTTTGCTTTGCTCTTCCCCTTCTTGTTGTTGTTCTTGTTTGGAGTAGGCAAGATGCCTTCATAAGTGTAGACGTTCTTCTTGACTAGAACCTTCTTTTCTAGAACCTTGTTCTTCTTTTCTAGGATCTTGTCAAAATCTAAGTAATCGTATGGGTGCTGAGGATGGACTCACATTGTGAGTGCATGATTCTTGAAGTTGAATATCTCCTTGGTGTCTCCAATGGTGAAACAGATCTTGGCAGTGTCGGCGTAAATGATAGCTTTGGCTGTGCCGAGGAATGGTCGTCCCAAAATGATGGGTGCTCTATCATCTCCTCCTGTTTCTATCACCATGAAGTCTACTCATAGAGCTGAGTGTCCAACTCCCATGCGAACATTTTCAAGAATTCCCTTAGGGTAGCACAATGTCTGATCTGCAAGCTACAAACACATGGTTGTGTACAACAAAGGTTAACCATGAATTTTCTCGTAGATTACCTTAGGCATAATATTGACACTTGCTCCCAAATCACAGACGGTTTCGTCAAAAGTGTGAGTTCCGATGCGGATGGGGATGACGGGTCCTCCTAGATCTCCTTTCTTTTCTAGCATGTCCTCTTCTCCCCATACTAGTCTCAGTGGTTTGGGTGGTGCGACGAAGTATTCTCCTACATTGCAGATGTCTACAAGATTCGCAGTTTCTAATTCTTTCGGATTCCTTGGAATCTTACCTTTTTCAGCCATAGGTACTAAAGCGGCTAGCTGAGAGATTTGTGATTCTATCATCTTATTAAAGCTGAGTTGATTCTTTATGGCAGAAGTAAAGCTATTCATTCTATTGTTTATAGTTTCAAGCACTTTATCATTGGAAGCTATCTTTCTAGACATATTATCAATAACTTTATTCTGATTAACAATCATTTTTCTCAAAGGTGGTTGGTTGATATTGTTACCTTGATAGTTAGTTGAGTAGTTACTTGGGTAGTTAAGTCTTCTGTTGGTTCCATCCTTAATTCTGTTGAGGATGATAGTTGGTGTTGTTGTTGATATAATTGACATCCTCTTGGACTTCAGGACAATTGCTTCCTATGTGGCCAGTGCCTCCACACTCTTCACAAGTCATGCGAGAATCGTGGATGTGCATGACTTCCTTCTTTTGTTGATCACGTTCATCAAGCTTCTTCATGAGCAGGTCCATCTTGGCAGACAACATATCCACCTCCTTGACTTGATGCATTCCTCCTCTCTTGCGTGGTTGAGTGCATTCTTCGTTTCATCCCAAGTTCGAAGCTATCTTCTCAACAAGAGTGGTGGCTTCATGAATAGTGAGTGACAAGAACGATCCTCTAGCAGTTGCATCAATATTTTCACGGGCACTTGTGGTGAGCCCATGATAAAATGTTTGCATGAGTAACCAATCCTCCATCCCATGGTGAGGGCATTCTGATATATAATCTTGAAAGCGTTCCCATGCCTCAGGGACAGACTCATCGTACTGCTCTTGAAAAGTTGAGATCTTTACACATAGGGCATTGGTTTTGCCTATGGGAAAGAACTTTGCTAGGAAAGTAGTGGAGCAGATATTCCATGTAGTGTTTTTCTCTCTATTCACGTAGAACCATTGCTTCGCCCTTCCCAAGAGTGAAAATGGGAAAAGGCGGAGTAGTATGGCATCTCTTTCAACTCCTTTGATGGTGAATGTGCTGCAAATCTCCAGGAAGTGTTGGAGATGGGCACTTGCATCTTCATGTGCTTTCCCACAAAACTGGTTGGCTTGCACCATGTTGATCAAGGCTGGCTTGAGCTCGAATCCTTCTTCTCCCACATTGACTGTTGTCCAGTCCTGATGTTGGCAGTGGTTGGAGCAGAGAATTCACGGAGAGTCTTGTTAGCCATGGCTTCGAACACTGGTGTCAAACTTCTTCTTGGCTGGTCTTCTTCTAACAAAGTGGTTGGGGATTTTTCCTAAGCTTGCCTCTAGCTTGTCTTATTATCTCTTCTAGATCCTCAATGTAGTTTGTCGGATGAAGATATCCAGACATACATTACCATGTAATAATGTATTCATGAATAGACAAAAGACAGGGTAAGCCTGTTTGAGTAAAAGATCAATAGTGTGTCTCAATTATCACATGTGTAAGATTATTCCTAGATATTCAATATGTATTATTCTAAACCTCCTTTGCCTTCCCTGGCAACGGCGCCAGAAATGCTTGTTAACATCTCTAACACAATTACAAATAAGGTAGGTCAAACCCTTCCTTAGCAAAGGCATTAGAAATGTTCGGGACATCTCTTAGCATTGCTTAAGCCAGGTTGTCATCCCCAATACAATACCAAAAGATGTGGTTGTACTTATGACAATAGCACTAATAAAATATAAATAAAGTTTATCCACAAGCGCACAGATAAAATACACCCGTTGTAGCATTTCACCTAGGAAAGTTTCAGGTATCGTTATTTATAATTCTACCACTGGGAAGGCACTTGGAGGTATAAGAATAGAAACTATAACTTACACTTGTGATAAGAGTTCCACTAGATCAATCTCAAAATAGGGATCAATCATATCATAATAAAGGATAATTAATAACAGATCATAATTATCCTAAAAGCGGTTCCACCAAGCCTTTTCCTACTTGGGCATGACTCTAGAAAGAACTAGAAAATAGAGACTAACTCCTAAGGTTATTCTAACTATAGGTCATTGAGCTACATCAATTAGTGCAATTACATTTAGCAATCATGGTCAAGGTAACCTTATATTCATACTCAAGAGATATTGCTAAGGTGAATCAGGAACAGCGTAAGATATCACCCAGGAACTCAGCCTTACTAATCCTATATTCGAGGAGTGGACTACAGAGGACTCAACGAAGCTATAATAGTCACCTTTGCGATCTATCACATGGCCTAGAACATAGGGAGCACTCGCAGATAGATATTGTCTAAGCACCACGCTTACACAACTTCTACCACCCACCCCTTGATCATCGGAATGAGCGCTATACGAACAAGAGTATAAACACAAAACTACTCCAACTATACTAAACATATAATCAACATAGGAAATGAACATTATAATTATGAATCTAGAATTATACCAAGTCCTATCAAGTATTTGACTCATACACAAACTAGAACAAAAACTAGAGGATCAACACGAACTAGACAAGAACACGATGAATTAGACAAGAATATGATGAACTAGACAAGAATATGATGAACTATAAAATAAACAAGATGAACTAGCAGAACAAGTAGATGAACTAGAAGGTGAACACAATGAACTAAAAGACACATAGCACAAATAGATTAATAATGTTGAATACAAGAGAAAAGTACAAGGCTATAACTAGCCTCCTCGCGACTAGATCCAGAATCCAAGCGTTGCTTGCCTCCTCTAATTCCTATTCTTATATTCTAGCTATGCCCTAGCTAGTGGAGCTCTAGGTTATCCTTTCGAGGGACTACCATGAACTGAACAATAATGGATGATAGATTGATTGATTCTCTCCTTAGGAAGGGTTTGCCTCTGCTTATATAGCCCAGTGGGATGAACCGTAGCCCTCGGATCAAACTAACATGAAGCAATGGTCAAGATACGTCGTAGAGGTCGGTTGGAGGCCACCACACGAAGGGGGACCCACCTGGCAGGGGAGCCAGGCCTGCCAGCCTGACATGTGGGGCTGGCGGCCCCACCTGGCAGCCGCCGAGCCTCCGCTTTATTCCCATGCCTTCTGGTATCTTCTACATCTTTCTAGTGCCACTTTCCGATCCATTCGCATAATGAGTCGTGTCTTGGGTGGATTCCTTCTTTTCCCAGCTTCTGGATAAATCTCTAGAAAAGATTATTTTGCAAAGTTGTGGAATCTTATCGGTTTAGTCCCTATTCTTGTGATGATGATGGTTCTAGGGTCATCTAGAGTCTTCCAAGTCATACCCATCGTGGACTTCTTCTCCGATGCTCCAAATATGGCAAATGATATGTCCATCTTGATCGTCTCGACAAGCTCTCTGCAATGGTGTACTTAGATTCTTCACTTGAGATACTTTTATATAGCAAAATATCAAATATCCTGCAAAACAAGTGAGAACAACACAACTCGTGGAACTCATTAAAATAAACCCCTATAACCTTACTTCACACATTATTTCAGACCTTTTCCTAAAGTAGTTAATGGTTAAAATTGGAGTTAATTAATGTCAACAGAGGACATCAATTAACACAGGCCATCAAAGGCGGATGAGGTGCTCGTCTCTATTAATCTATTTCAATGAATTGTAAATTGTTAGTGTAGTGGTATAGGCTAGCATCTCTTTTTCTTTCTTTTCTCTCCTTGCACCGGTTTAGAATACACATTGGAGATGCCCTAAACTACACCTATATGTTGGTAATTTTGTCACCTAGGGGCTTGTATATGAAGCAATTACACTACTTCATTAGGTCATAATGGTACTTGTAAACATAGGAAACATATCAATGTTAGCCCAAACGTCTTCGTTGAGAAGGCAGGCTTGCTCTAGTTTTCCATCTCACGCTCTGCTGATGATGTTCACGTTGGTAATCATTTTTGTTGAATTAGTTAGCTAGGTGTTGTGTTGGTATCACCAAGTTTTGTGGAAACATCCTAGTGTGCGAGAAATGGTCAGCAGTAAGGGCATGTGCCATCATAAAAAAAGTAAGGGCACGTACAACACACCATTTTGTGTTGTATATATATTGCATTTCCTGAAAAAAAGACCCCTCCAGTGCTGTGAACAGGATGAGGCCATCGTCGATGATGAAATCAACTCATGCTCCAAAGCCAAATTGATGATGGCCCTCCCGCTGTACCAGGTGTTGCTTGTTGTCGCTGGCATCACCCAATCCGGTGCTCCGCGCAACGAGTCGCATGGTTGTGATGAGGTTCGGTCCGAGTCGTCGCCACTTTCCAACCGACAAAGACTGGCCAAGCACACTCATAGTTATCTTCCTCCTCCATAGTGCCACCCTGCACATTCCTCGTGCCCCGTAGAGTGAGATTAGGTGCTATCGTGGAGCTCCTAGGCCCGTGGACATAGACATGGTGTCAGGAGACTAAAGATGCCGGTATCTGAATATGGAGGGGATCAGAAACCTGAAGGAAGGGTGCATGGAGAGGAGGATGTCTCGGCCCATCAGCAGGGCAGCCCAGAAGCTAAAGGGAGGCCGAAGCAAAAGGTGAAACGAAACTCAAAGTACTTTGGGCCTAGCTAGGTTGCAGCATGATCCAATTGCCAAGCGTGGATTATAACTCGCAAGTAGATGTAGAGAAGGGGTAAGAACAAAGGAATTAGTAGTTGGCCGACTATGCCAGAGGAGTTGGTGGTGGGTGCTTGTAGCCCCGATTTGTATCCCAGATTCGTTAATCTCTGTTCTAAACTCGTCAAATTACTCTTCCAGTATAATCTAGACATTATATGGAGTGGGTGTTGGATCGTGACAATTTGGTACTGGAGCAATCGATCCATGGCAAGCACTTTCTGGTTCATTGTCGGCAAGTCTGGCGGCTCCACCAGAGTTCGTTCTTCAACCACAATACCTCATGGAAGGAGCAAAAGACGTTAACGACGATGGAGGGCTAGATCAGCGACATCACCACATTCCTGAAGGGGATGCAAGCACGAATGGACTCTCAGCATGAGACATTCAAGTCAACACTCAACTCCAACACGGCGGTGCTGTTGGATCTGTCCAACTAGAAACCCAAGGTCCAGGTGGAGGTGGAGGAGCAGTAGATTGGCATTCATGATCTTTGCACCAAGTTTGAGCAAATTGTGGTGAAGCAGTTTGAAGAGAAGGAACCTGATTACAAGATCTACTTAGCCACCAAGCATTTGGTTGGCGCAAATCATGGTCTATTAGGCCACGGCAATACTCTTCAGCACGGGGGGTTTAGGAAACGTGTGGTGACCACCATCGTTCCTACCCTAGTCATAGGTGTGAAACCTTCCAACTCAGTCCCACCAGCTACCTTAGTTTGGACAATTCTTATGCTAGAGAGATTTAATCTGAATCAAGCTTTACCCCAAGTTGATTTTCCTGATTTTGATGGTAGCACACGTAAGTTGTGGTTTAGGAACTGTGAAAGCTATTTTGACATATACACTGTCCCAGAGTACTTGAAGGTTAAGATAGCATCTATGCACTTCACTGTAATGCTAAGTTTTGGGCTCAATCTTTAGAATTCCCTCTTTAGGAATTGAACTGGTCTGAGTTTTGTAAATTGATTAGTGAGAGGTTTGAGAAGGATTAGCACAACTAGCTTCTTAGACAGTTTTTCTACATTAGGCAGTTGGATAGTGTAGCTGATTATATTGAAAAGTTTGATAGTCTTGTCCACCAAATTCTTGCACATGATCCCAAGTTTAGTACTGCCACCATTACGAATAGGTTCGTAGATGGGCTTAGAGATGATATAAGAGCTATAGTACTTGTGCATCATCCTGGCAATCTAGATACTGCTAGCTCTATTGCGTTGTTGCAAGAGGAAACTATCAGTGATGCTCCCAGAAGAGATTTGAGGAAGAATGAGACTAGGAATTCTTTCAGGTATTCTGGAAGGAATATGGGAAATTCTTATATGTCAGCACAGTCTCCTTCTACCAAGAATTACGAAGCTACTACTGGTTTATCCAAGAAGGGGAATGATTCTGGGAAGGTTTCACCATTAGAAGACAAAGTTGCTACTCGGATAACTATAGAAGAGCTAAGGGGCTTTGCTACAAGTGTGGTTTGAAGTGGAATCCCACACATAAGTGTTCCACTTCTGTGCCTTTACATGTGGTGGAAGAATTGTGGCAAATGATAACTAGTAATGACATGTGCATGGCTGGTTCTTCTGAGCAGATTGATGGTGATGAATCAGGAGAAGATCTTATGGCCATTTCAGTAAATACAGTTTAGGGCACTGAAACAAGAAAAACTATTAGAATGGATGGGGATATTTTGGGCCAGGAGAATTGACTTTAGTAGCTCCCATAGCTTCATCAGTGAGTCTCTAGCCTCAAAATGGAGGAATTGGACTGCCTTGCCAAGTTCTATGCAGGTGAGAGTAGCTAATGGTCAAACACTGAGCTATACACATGAGCAAGGTGTCACTAAAGATTCTGCCATTGAACTACTATGACATAATCTTGGGGATTGACTGGTTGGAGAGTCATAGTCCCATGGAGGTGGATTGGAAGGATAAGTGGTTGTCATTTGATTATGTGGGCAGTAAGGCTGTGTTATAGGGCATTACTACCAGAGTTAAGTATTGTGAGCACATTAGCAACAGAGAACTTGAAACCTTAGCTGACCAAGATCAACTATGGTGTTTGCTAGAGCTAAGAGCAGTGATTGACAAAGCCACTCAAGATATTATACCCCCAGAGGTTCAGGGCTTGGTAGATGAATTCTAGGAGATTTTTCAACCTCCTTCAGGCTTACCAGCCAAGAGGGTTTCTACTCACACAATTCTTCTTGTGCCAAGGGCCCAACCCTTCAGATTGAGGTCCTATAGATATAACTTTGTACAAAAGGATGAGATAGAACAACAAGTCCATAAACTACTATAGAATGGGTGGACTTAGGAAAACAATAGTCCCTATGCCTCCACAGCTCTGCATGTAAAAAAGAAAACTGGGGACTAGCGCCTGTGTGTAGACTATAGGTGGCTAGTGGCTTAATGCACTCAGAGTAAAAAACAAGTACCCTCTACCCGTGATTGATGAACTCTTAGATAAACTTGTTGGATCATCTTGGTTTACCACTTTAGACATGTCATTAGGGTTCCATCAAATCTTGGTTGAGGAAGAGGACATTGCTAAGACGGCTTTCCAAACCCATCATGGGCACTTTGAATATAGAGTTATGCCATAACGGGTTACTGGGGGACCTGCTATTTTCCAGCATGAGATGAACACCATCTTGGCTCCTCTGCTCAAAAAATTTATGGTTGTGTTTATTGATGACATCCTGATATTCAGTAAAAGTCAGGCTGAGCATCTAAATCACATCAGGCAAGTTTATGAGCTACTGCATCAACATAAATTCAAGGTGAAGTTGTCTAAATGTTCTTTTGCTTAGTCAAAACTATCTTACTTGGGCCATATCATCTCAGCAAAAGGGGTAGCTATAGATCCTACCAAGGTTGAGATAGTTTAGAATTGGCCTACACCAACCTCTGTTAAGGAAGTCAGAAGCTTCTTAGGGTTGGCTAGTTATTATAGGAAGTTTGTGCATAATTTTGGCTCTATCAGCAAGCATCTCACTAATATTCTGAAGAGAGTGGTGTTATTCCTTTGGACTGAAGCTGAAGAGTCATCTTTTCAAGCACTGAAAATAGCCTTCACAACAGTCCTAGTGCTAGCTCTCCCAAATCTGAACAAGTCTTTTATTATTGAAATAGATGCTTTAGATAAAAGGGATTGGAGCAGTTTTGTAGCAAGATGGTCATCCGATAGCCTATGTTAGCAAGGCTCTTGGACCTAAAAACAAGGCTTTATCCACTTGTGAAAAGGAATGTTTAGCAATCCTATTAGCAGTGGATCATTGGAGGAGCTACTTGCAAAATAGTGAGTTTATTATCAAGATAGATCAACGAAGCCTCACTCATCTCGATGACTAAAGGCTTACAACTCCTTAGCAACACAAAGCTTTGACCAAGCTGCTAGGATTGAGATACAAAATTTGTTACAAACAGGGCATAGAAAATAGAGCTACAGATGCCTTGTCAAGAATTCCTAATGGTCCACATCAACAAGTTTTGGCCATCTCCACCCTGCAGCCTGTGTGGTTGCAAGAGATAGCAGATGCTTATCCTTCTAACCCAAAAATAGCTAAGATACTTGCTCAGTTAGTTGTCAGTGATACTTATGGTCATTTTTCTTTTCATCAAGGAATTATCGAGTTTAGAGGTAGAGTCTCGGTGGGGGACAACAAAGAAATCCAACTCAAGACTATTAGACCTTTGCACTCTAGCCTAGTTGGGGGCGATTGTGGGTTTCCTATAACTTATAAAAGGATCAGAACCTTGTTTGCTTGGCCAGGTTAGAAGGGCATGGTTAAATAGTTTGTTGCTCAATGTTCGATATGCCAACAAGCTAAACCTCAGAGAGTTAAGTACCCACAATTACTTCAACCTCTTCTTGTGCCTCAATTTCCTTGGAAAATAGTCAACCTGGACTTTATTGAAGGTTTGCCTCTGTCTAAACACTTCAACTGTATTTTGGTTGTGGTTGACAAGTTCTCCAAATTTGCTCATTTTATACCTCTCAAGCATCCATTTACTACTTTCCAAGTGGCTATGGCATATATGGATAATGTGTTCAAGTTGCATGGACATCATGAGGCCTTGATATCTGATAGAGATAGAATCTTCACCAGCTCCTTGTGGCAGAGTTGTTCAAACTTACTGACACGGCCCTGAAAATGAGCACCTCATGCCACCCACAAACAGATGTGTAGACAGAGAGGGTTAACTAGTGTTTGGAAGCTTGTCTCAGATGCTTTTGTCATGCCTGTCCAACACATTGGAAGCAGTGGTTGGCTATAGCACAGTTTTGGTATAATACAAGCTACCACTCTTCGTTGAACTCTACTTCTTTTGAGATTTTGTATGGCTAGTCACCTAGACATTTGGGCATAGACATTATGGAATCTTGTCCTATTCTTGATCTCCAAGTCTGGCTAAAAGAGAGGCACATTATGGTCCAATTACTGCAACAACAGTTACCTAGGGCTCAACAGAGACATAAGGCCCAAGCTGATAAGAACCATTCTAAGAGATCATTTGAAGTTGGCTACTCAGTCTAATCTCAAACTTCAACCTTATGTTCAGACTTCCATTGCCACCAAAGCTAATCACAAGCTCTCATTTCGGTATTTTGGACCATATACTGTTATTCCCAGGGTGGGAATAGTGGCATACAAGTTGCTTCTTCCTTCAACTACAACTGTTCATCCAGTTTTCCATGTGTCCCAACTCAAGAAGACCATTCCTCCTACTCTATCAGTTACACCTGATCTACCTGCCACTATCACTGTTGATTCTTTCAGGTACCCTGTCAAGGTGCTCCAGCGATGCTTGAAGCCTGAAGGTGATTATCTGGTCTCTGAAGTACTAATTCAATGGTCTTCCTGGCCTGCATCCATGGCTACCTGGGAGCTCGAAGCTGAGTTGAAGCATGGGAGGAATGTTTGGAGACTGAAGATGCCGGTATCTGAATATGGAGGGAATCAGAAACATGAAGGAAGGGCGTAGGGAGAGGAGGATGTCTCGGCCCATCAGCAGGGCAGCCCAGATGCTAAAGGGAGGCCCAAGCGAAAGGTGAAACGAAACCCAAAGTACTTCGGGCCCAGCTGGGTTGCGGCGTGATCCAGTTGCCAAGCGTGGCTTATAACTCGCAAGTAGACGTAGAGAAGGGGTAAGAACAAAGGAATCAGTAGTTGGTCGGCTGTGCCGAAGGAGTTGGTGGCGGGTGCTTGTAGCCCCGATTTGTATCCCAGATTCGTTAATCTTTGTTCTAAACTCGTCAAATTACTCTTCCAATATAATCTAGACACTATATGGAGTGAATTCGGTGTTGGATCGTGGTATATGGCCAGCGAGGACAAGCTCTTGTTCCTCAACACCGACGCCAACACCGGGGCATCACTTTTTTTATATTTGTGATGGATTAGTTCATTCCTAACAATTTAGGTTGCATGCTAGGTGATTTCTAGATCTGAGGTTGCCAACCGAGACGCAACAATTTTGGTTGCATGCCAGGTGCTCAAGAAAATTTCCATGAAGTTCTTACTTGGATTTATTCTCTCAAATTTTATGGCTATTGCAGGACATTATATATAAATATATTATTTATATTTATTGTTCCAAAATATATTTTAACCATGATCATCTTATTTATGTTTTATTTTTTATCAATAAGCAACACAACAGTATATGTATACATGAGTCATATTTATGCTTGATCAAGGCTACATGTAGACATTAAAGAATTAACAGACAAACCAACAATCCATTGTACACAACCTTTGTTCAGCCGTCTGTATATGTGGTGTGATATCATCGTACAGCTGTGGGTTGGGCATACCATAAGTCCATTTGAACATATCAGCAAATTAAGGAAACTATCGATCAACACACTTTTAAATCACGGGAATCTCACCGTGTGTGAGGGAAGGATATAAAAAGTCGAATAGATAGTTTGTTCATTTGGCTAGAGACATAGTTTTGCATATTGAAGAAACCGTCTCCGCTGGGCCTAGGCAGGCCAACTGTGATCTTTGCAACGACTACGTTACGTTAAACTTCTTGCAAGTTGGAACGGACTGGATTTATTTTGGCCCTGCCCAGCCCGCATACATACAGCTAGGCTGGGACAACCCACACATAGTAATTACTACCTGGTTAATTTACTAGCTAGGCTGGGAACGTCGGTACTAATTGATTATTGTCTGCATGCATCTGATCTGTTGCCTGCTGGTGCATGGAGCAGCTCCATACCATACCAACAAGATAACTTGAGCTGGCAATGCAACAGTAATTATGGACTACTCCATAATAAATCATACATATCAGCAACTGCAAGGCAGCTGGCCGAGGCCATCCAGCTAGCGTGCCTTATTTATTTCCCTATGTCTCTGAATAAATAGATTTATAGAGTTGTCTTAAGTCATTTTTTTTAACTTTGACCGAATTTTTAGAAAACTTCATCAAGATTTGTAACATCAAATTAGTATCATTAGATATACCATAGAATATAATTTCATAATATGCTAATTTTATGTCATATATGTTATTACCTTTTTCTATAAAGTTAGTCAAACTTAAGATAGTTTGACTTGCATGGATTCTTCTCAGAATTAATTTATTTATTAGGGACAGATGGAGTAGCAACTTTTTTTTATCTCGTTTGCATGCACCAGGATTTATCTCCAAAGATCTCAAATGAGGATATTCTGATTAATTCATGTCGCCCCCATCCATTTCTCTAGCTATATATATACATATAGCATAATATCATATATTCACGTCATATATGGTTCCACTTGCCAATAAAAGATGATATATATAGGAACTTGCCCTGAATCGCCCGGCCAGCTACAAATTGACATTCACTCTGTCACACAGCTAGTCGTCCAAAATCCAAACCAATAGCTACATAGATCGACAACATTGTAATGGTGTCCTTCAAGGCATGCCGTAGCGAGCCACAGCTGGTGTCACCGGCGCGGCCGACGACACGCGAGACGAAGGCCCTATCGGACATCGACGACCAGCATGCTCTGCGCTACTACGAAACGGTGGTCGGTTTCTTCCGGCGCTGCCACGGCCAGAGCGATAACGGACCAGATGACCCGGCGGAGGCTGTCCGGGCGGCCCTCGCGGAGGCGCTGGTGTACTACTACCCCGTCGCTGGGCGACTGAGGGAGGACGCCGGAGGGAGGCTCGAGGTGGACTGCACGGCGGAAGGGGTGGTGTTCGTGGAGGCCGACGCAGACGTGCGTCTGGAGGACTTCGGAGAGCCGCTGGTTCCGCCGTACCCGTGCGTGGAGGAGCTGCTGTGTGATGCTGGTGATACGAGAGCCGTCATTGGCAGACCGTTGCTCTTCATGCAGGTATTCTTCTTATTTATATATATATATATATATATATATATATATATATATATATATATATATATATATATATATATATATATATAGACACACACACAGCACCCTCTTTCTTCCTTCTTATTTGTTTTTGTTTTTACAAATTAAAGAGTGTATATAAGAGAGAGAAAATCTACCATTTTTTCTTATTTATTACAAGATTCACAGTGAGTGCCATGGATATCGATCGATGCATTTTAAGGGAAGTTATTTGAGACTTACATAAAAAATATCAAGCAGTTAATGCATATTTTTCATCGTGGGACAATTTTTAGACGGTTTCTGCTCCACCCAAAATTTCACTCGTTGGTGAACAAAAAAAAAATAGTAAAACAACCTAGTGTTTAGGAATTTTATTAGTCGGTCATCTTAAAAAAATTATCTTTTGCAAAAATAATCATTTTCTGAATTGGTCGAATCTTGGTGTGGATGCGCTGACGTTGACATTTCGGACACCATTAGTTTACTTCAGAGGTTGACCGTAACGAGGCTAAGTGAATGCTTTGCTAAAACATGATGTAACTTTGTTTCATTATAGATGAATGTAACTAGGGACTATCTATTATTCTAAAAAAATTCTCCACATGAACATTTTCGTCGCAGTGCCTTCTGTCTATATAAATTTAATTACTGGAGCAAACATACTACTAAACCATCAACTTCTTTTCGGAAAAAGAATAACAAAGCAAGTAGCTAGAGACAACTGCATAGTAGATAGAATCATACCAGACATACCTAGAGGAAAATTTTCTCTCCCTCAATCCGTCCCCCTCACTCTTTTTCCGTCTCTTAATCCATTGTCCTTCACTCTCACCCAGTGGCGGATTTAGAATTTTTTGCATGGCGTATGCCGGATCAAAATTTTCATATCCAAAATGGTAAAAAACCATTTAGCAATTTGGTTAAGTACCATAAGATTTGCCTCATAATAATTCAATATACAGATACTAAATGACATAATAATAAGTCTTAAATTACAATACAAATAGTTCAGACAACATACTAATAGTTTGAAATATGTAATATAAAAACTTAAAGAGGATTTAAGGATGCTATACTTTCAGTTGTAGCTAGGCAACGCCCTGTCGACAGTGAGGCGCCTGTGATGACTTCGTAAATCTCGAGATATGCCAGCTCAGTCCTTCAGAGGTGCTCATTAGGGTAGAGTTTGCATACGTTAGTTCATAGAGGTGAGTGTACGTGCGTGTTGTGGGCATCTACGTTGTACTGTGTAATTCTAAAAAAAGAAGCTTAAAGAGGATATAGAATTATTACATGACTACTTTTTGGGCGTACTCTTTCTAATGGCCATGAAATTCTTAATTATGTCATCTTCATCCACTTCGTCCAAAATGTCTCTCTCAATGAATGACCCAAGGCAATCATCCAAAAGACTACCATTCATTTTATTTCTGGACTTGGTTTCGAGTAAATTTATTGTAGAAAATGCCCTCTCAACACTTGTCACCATTGGTAGAAGCAATACCAATTTGAGAAGCAAATAAATGAAATCATAAACTTTATGTCCCTTTGTTTCCACTAGCTCAACTGACAGGTCAACAAGGTTTTCTAGACCACTGAATCTATCATCTTATCTCATGACATTAATATAGTAATCAAGTTGCAATTCAAGCTTTAGGAAATTGGAGCCAAATATGTCCTTACAGGAAAACTCAACAATTTTGCATACCTTCTATGTGTTAAAGGATGCAAATGATTTGGTAAGATTGAGGGCAGATATACAAGAAAGCAACTCCATATTAATCTCATGAAATCAATTATCAAACTCTTGGCTAATTTTATCAATGACTCCAATATATACTTCTCTTATGAAGTGATCATCATTTGTTTGATTTTGGGCAAACCAACTTCATCTTCCATAAGGCACATAATTACCTTCCATAGCAAGAACTTTGGCACCATGTTTATTACAAAACGAAGTGACGACCTTTTCATGGAATTGATTCGGTCCATTAGACCTCAAGTGTTGTATTCTATTCTTTGCCATACTAACAAGTTGAATTGCATGAATATTATCTTGCTTCCTCCTTTGCAAACGCTCAGACAATTCATTTGTGTATCCAAGAATAAACAAACAATAAGTGTGCACTTAAAACAAAATCAAAGGACTCAAATGCTCCAACCATAAAATGCACCTTTGTCCAATCACCATTATGTGTTATATCCTCTCCAAGAGTGCTGAGTACATTAGGGATACTGGGATACATAGCAATGATGTTGCATAAAATTTTTTATTGAGATCCATACCCTGTATCTAGGCCTAGGCAATCTCATCTCTTTATTTAATACACTCCTAGTTTCAAATTTACCACAATCAAGTGCCTTCATGATATTCACAAGTCTAGCATTTCAAAACATGCCATGACATTTACAAGACACTCCAACAATATTAGTAAAAGGGATATTTGTTCCAAAAAACATAGACAATCAATATTGTCCTTAGGGTTAGAGATTTTGGGGATCTTGCAAGGAAGAGGAGAATAGAAGGGAAAAAGTTCTCAGTTTTCATCAAGTCACCATGATTTCCATTGCTACTAGTTGGTAAAGGATGGTGTCAGCTGCGGCTTGGGGACACGCCGGCGCTTCTGTGGCTGTCGACTGGAGATGTGGCTCAGCCGTGCGGGATCGTGTGGGCCGGGAGCACCGGTGCTGAAATTTGCCAGGGCCTGAGGGATCCCGCCGGCCAGGCTAGGCTTGGGTCAAATATCCATATATCCTGCACCAGTCTTGTCACGACCTGTCTACCCGAGGCCGTTCACATCAGGCGGGACTCCATGTGACATAGATGCATATGCGATTGAATTTTCATTTCGTATCTTTTAGTACTGCCTTGAGTGCAAGTTCCCACCAATCAACAATGGAGGTGTGACTAGGAACATGGAGATGTCAATGTAGAGAGAATTGTGCCCATGCTAACTAGCGCCTGCTTCCAAGCTTATGCCCTGGAAGGGCAACTTAGACATAAGTGAAGAACTATTTCCTGTTGACCTTTTTTTTTTCTCTTTTTGCCAGATTTTCCGTCCTCATGATTTGCTCTTGGATTAGGGTTCAAGCGAAGAGCTTGCATTTGTTTTGCACCTATGCTTTCCAAATCAAGTGCTACTTAATGGCTTGAAATGTGTTTCTTTTTCCTTCTCTTGCTACCTCATTCTACTACAAATAACATTATATTGCTTCTTAATTGGTATTTCTTTTTATAGTTGACCAGACTGAAATGCGGCGGATTTGTGGGTGGATTCCATATGTGTCATAACATGGCTGATGGTTTTGGTATGATTCAACTCATGAAAACTATAGCTGAATTGGCATGTTGTGCGGCAGCCCCCAGCATTCTTCCCGTGTGGAAAAGAGAGCTTCTAAGTAATACAACAATACATAGCTCAACCCCCATCGTATACCCCAACCCCTCATATGAAGCATTACAACTAAATAGCTTGGACTCTACATGTGATGATGTGATGCTTTCAACTCCGCTCAATGAAATGGTAGTCGACTACTTCATCTTTGGGCCAAGGGAGATGACAACTCTACAAAACCACATAAGGGGATACCACGCCCATTCAGCAACATCCTTTGAACTGATAACTGCTGTGATGTGGCGATGTCGCACAATAGCTCTGGGATACAAGTCGAATCAGGTGGTGCACCTTATGATCACCATGAATGCCCGCGGGAGGTGGAACCACCATACCCCCATCCCATGGGGTTACTACGGCAATGCGCATTTCTCTCCCACAGCACAAGTAACTGTCGATGAGCTCTGCAGGCAGCCGCTCATCGACACGGTTGAGCTTGTGCGCCGAACCAAACTCAGCATGACAGCAAAGGAGTACATGGAATCCATGTTGGAGACAATGGCATCCACACGCAATAGGCTCTGTGAAGATCCGGCAAGAACATACGAGGTCACTGACATGAAATGGATTGCAGCAGGGAATTGTTTGCAACTTGGGTGGGCTATGTTTGTGGGTGCTGGCATACCGGTGGCTGGTGACATTACTTCCAAGATAGGAAGCGATCATATGAGGTGCAAGAACCAAGATGGGGAGGACTCAACGGTGGTGTCACTGCTATTGCCAAGGTCGGCGATGGAGAGCTTCAAGAAGGAGATGGTTGTGTGGCTGAACAAACATGATGAGAAGAGTTTAATTATACAGAGTTCCCTCTAGCATCAAGCAAGGTCTATGTATGTATTGGTTGTGTGTCATTCTAAGAAGGATGTGTGGTGTACTAAAACACTTGCAAGTTTTATGCTCTCAATTTTAATTTTTACAAGGCCCAAACAGTTGGATATATTTATTCTTGGAATTTTTCAAAGCAGAAATAGTAGGATTATTTATTATTCGAATTATGTGAGGAGAAATAGTTTAACTTATTTCTCATTCACTAATTTTTGCAATGAGAAACATCTGGCAATTTGGTTGCCACGTGTGTATCCTCTACAGGTACATATCTGATTGATTTATCTTCGAACGGTTACGATTCCCAGGCTGAGAAGAGAAATAGTATGCTTTTTTTATTATTCGAATTACAAGATGATTATGACCAATATTGATATTGTTGTTGTTATGAAATGAGAATGTGAAAGGATCAACAGTTTCTCTGTATGAATGGCTCCAAATAATAATGCATAGCGTCTTTGTTTGATGAAACAATACCCATTTCAACTTATTTACCAAAATTCAGTTTTCTTTGTTATGCAATGTTTCTTTTATTGATTTCGTATCTGTAATTTGTTCTGAACATTGTGCACAAATTCTGAAAGTTGCTGTCGCCAAAGGACAAAAAGTGAGTTTTCTTTGTCATGCAATGTTCCTTTTATTGATTTCGTATCTGTAATTTGTTCTGAACATTGTGCAGAAATTCAGAGAGTTGCTGCTGTCATCAAAGGACTTTGCCGAGATCGAAACGACAAAACTGATGGCCGGGTCCAGCGAGGAAGGTGTGGCTGTGTTCAAGCTTCTGTAGTCTGTACCACGGACAGCCTGCCTGCTTAGCGCAGTCTCCTCAACTACACAAGCAGATGGCCATCTGCGGTTGGTTCGAGCGCGTATTCAAGGTCGGTCCGGTGTTCAGAGCACAAATCTCCAGGACACCCAGGCATCTCTGTGAGTTCACTGGCCTTGGCGCTGAGATGGAGATCATGGGGCACTATTTCAAAGTAAGATGATGAATGAAAACGAGCAAGACTAATGCTTTAATTTTATTTAATACACTATAGTATTAGTAGTAGTAATGATGGTTAGTGGCTAATTATCTGTTCTGTTACCAGGTTTGTGATGTCATAGCTTGCTTGTTTGTGTCAATATTTAGACATTTGAATGAAAACTGCAAGGAGGAACTTGGCGTCATAAGTTTCATTCCAGCACAGTGATTGCCTTGCTCAAAACAATTTAATCTGAAAGGCTAAAAAAGAAGTTTCATCATCACAATTCCAATAATGATATACACACTGAATTCAACCTCATGAGCTCAGAGTTACTATTTTAACTTGCTGCAGGACGTGTCCCAAAGGAAGAGGTTCACATCAACACACCCACCTGAGCATTTGTTTCACAAGATCGAACATTCTGCAAGTGAAATGGGCTTTCATGTTCACAGAGGGCACAGTAAGGTCAGTACAGACTTTACATCAACTACAACACTGTACACATACTGACATTACATTCAACGTTGATGTGTGTGATTTTTCAGCTTAAGTTGATGCAAAACTGCAGCGGATCAAAGGCCGTGCTGCGACCGGGCACCAAGCTCTGCTCTGCTGCTGTTGCATGGCTAAGTGTCACCTCGGGTATATCAGCAGCAAGCCGACGGCCAGCCCGTGCTTCTGGACCTTGAGGAAGTATTTCTGGGCATGGCTCTGTATCTGTAGCACGCTGTGTTCAGAGTTTCTGTTCATGGACGAGATATCGAATGCCCAATGAAAGTATGAACACACACTCCTTGATTCAGTAGGATTAAATACCTAGAGATATGGTCACATTGCTCTGGGCAATGCCATGGAGAGGAAGATGTCCCATTTGTATGGGTTCATGGGGTTAGTGCTTTTCTCTTACTTTCTCAAGCTCATCTTGAATGCAGCAATGTCACTTTCAAGGGGGAGAGCCTGCGAACATAAGATTGATATGTGCCCTTGTTGTTCGGATTTGAGATGAGTGATTGTCAACATGATTCGCGTCTTGGGTTCAGTTTGTGAACTAATCATGACGTGAGTTGGGTTGTACAACATATCTCTTGGCTTGTGGTGCGCAGGTGTGGAGCTCAGAGGTGGTGGTCGACGGTGAGGAGAAGGTCAAGTAGGGACGTGCCGTGCCGTGCCGATGGACTAGGAGCGGTGAAGGACAGATGTGAGGCTTAGACCGAGGGACCAGGAGGCCTAGTGACCAACCACGGTGGCTGACATCTGGGGACATTGACAAGCGCAAGTGTACATGGAGGAGTGACCGTGTTGACCGAGTCAAGATGGCGGCCAAGCAAGTCGAGCGGAGGCTCTGGAAGACTTGGCGGCCGGGTGGTCGAGGACGGAGGTGACACACGTCGAGTTTGCACGGGACACGTTGGAGTACGATACCCACGAGCGGTTTGGTGGGTTGAGCTTCAAAACCACCGGGTGGAAGGCTTTGCGGGTTTGTCCTCAAAACCCAGGCGGAGGTTCCGATGAGGAACGGGGGCAGCATGTGGCGGAATCACAGAGTGTGGGGGTATAACCCCAAGTACCCACTGCAAGGGACATGGGCTGCACCATCAGGGACGGTCCAGCCCACGACATCAAGACTTGCAGTGCACGGCACTGGTCGGCGTACACCACAAGTCATCTAGAAGATATGATTTATTAGGACTCCTTTAGACGCTGTAATCCAAATAGAAGACCTAATATAACTGATTAGGATACTTTCTTTGTAACCCTACCCCTCCAAAGTATATAAGGAGGGGCAGGGGTTCCCTAGTCGTCATCCCCAGATATCTCATCATAATATAAAATCCACCAAAGACATAGGACGTAGGGTGTTACGTCTACTTGACGGCCCAAACCTAACTAAATCGCTATCTTTGCGCCTGTGTCACCATATAGTTTGTATCTCGTGCACCTCCACCGATTCATCTGCTACCGTGGGCATACCCCTCGATAGACTACAGACCATATTTCGTCGACAGTGGCATGGCAGGCAGAGGCTGTGCGTGTTGATCCCGTGGCGACCCAGATGGGATCTGTTCTTCGTGACTCGCCATGACTACATCTGTTCATGCAAGCGTGGTAGACGACTACCAGAGCCGCCAATAAATTCGATTTGTACTCAATCTGATCTCAAGACACTTGATGCGGAGTTCTAGCCTCCACGCTTCGACAGTCACGATGGCACCAAACGGCGGCGGCATGTATGTATCATGCATATACGCTTATATATGTACGAGCGTTTGCATGCATTGTTAGGAGTATTGGGCCTTGGGCCATCTATTGTTGGGCCTCGCGTGTATGGGCTGTAGTGGTGTGTGTGTGTGTGTCGGTGTGATCGTGGAATATAAGGGTGCTCGCCTCCTTTGTAATGACTCAACGAAGAACATAATTCATAACCGATTCCCAAACCTCCTTACCCACGGACTCCTGCCATGTTCCATCTAATCTTCCTCAAATTCTTGCTACATTTCCCTCCCAAACTCTGTTCAGTTATCTCGGTTTGTAACATTTGGTAATCGGAGCAGGTTGATTTGGCGGGAATTTTTTTCTGAATCCCTGGCGCCGAAGAAGTGTAATCCTCCGAAGTATTAGCTTGAGATGGCGGCCTCAGTGGATGAGTTGAAGACGACGATGAAGGAGATGGTGAAGCAGCTCGCCGGCTTCTAGGACATGATGTCCACCTCTCTAGACAAGTTGAGCTCGCTCGAAGCCTGGCGCACTACCACGGAAGCATCCATGGACACGCTGGTCAAGTGGGCCCCCAACACGACGGCGCAGATCAACGAGATGGCAGCGCAGATCTAGTGGTTGGAGTTTCGACCACCGCTCCTGCCTCCTCCACCACTGCCCGTGCAGTGGCAGTTCCGTGAACCACCTCCATCGCTGCATCCACCGGTGGCGGAGATCGACCTCAACATCGTGCCTGGTGCTTCGTCAAGTGCGGTGCCACCGTGTGTTGACTCGCCCATGGGGTACAGCATGGGCAGAAGCCTCCTCGGAGCGCTTTCTCCTCGCAACAGCAACAATGCACCCACGGGTCCTGCCTTACCGTTCCATTCCTCTGATGAATCCTTGCACCACTCCCCTCCGTTTCCTAAGATGGACTTTCTGAAATTCGATAGATCTGACCCGTGTCTCTGGCGTGAACAATGCAAGTTGTACTTTGATGTCTACGTCGTGCAAGAACCAATGAAGACAAGATTTGCGGTGCTCAATTTCAAGGGGGATGCTGCCACGTGGCTTCAAACCATGCATCAATGAGGACGAATTGTGGAGTGGGAGAAGCTTGTGGAGATGGTGCTCGCCAAGTTTGACAAGGATCGTTATCAGGTTCTGCTGCGTCAATTGGATGCTCTGAAGAAAACCTCATCTGTGCTCGAGTACCATACTGAATTCGAGAAGATGGCGCACAGGATTCTGTTGTACAACCTAGTGATTGGTGGCACTATCCTCATCACGCGGTTCATCAGCGGTCTCCGCGAAGATATCAGGTCTGCAATCTCGCTCCATCACCGTAGGATGTTGATACTGCGAGTGTGCTGGCTTTGATTCAGGAGTAGGAGGCTGAGAGTGGCCATGCTAAGACCTCTGGGCAGGATTTCACCAAAGGAGCGCCTCGGGCCAAGCAAGATAGCACAAAATCTGGTAATATTGAACAGAAGTAAGATGTTGATGACAAGCTGGCGAGCCTGAAATCTTTCAGATGTAGAAACGGCTTATGTTTCTAATGTGGCAAGAAGTGGAGTCCATCCCATAAGTGTCCTGCTCATATCTCTCTACATGTTCTAGAAGAGATACTAGATGCATTGGATATTTGTAGATCCACAGGAAGACGATGACAGTGATGAAGAAGTGTTTGAATCCACTCAAGAAGTATTGGTGGTCTAGTCAGTAACTACAGCTCAGCGTACTAATAGACAAACTCTGAAGTTGTTGGCACAAATCGGCAAACATTAGGTGCCAATTCTTGTTGATTTAGGCAGCGTGGGTACTTTTGTCAGTGAAACCCTGGTTAACCATCTCCAGCTACCTACTATACCATGTGAGGCTTCTACTTTTAGAGCTGCTGATGGTGGTTTGATGCTGTGTGATCAGAGGGTGCCACAACTCTGATGGTTTGTCTAGGGTCATATTTTTGAATATGATGTTAGAGTGCTACCACTCAAGTGATACGACCTCATCCTTGGTGAAGACTGGTTAGAGGATTTTAGCCCATTATTGATTGATTACAAGCTCAAAACTCTATAGTTTTCTGTGGAGGGCAAAATAGTCAAGCTACAAGGAGTGACTGATAACACAAAGGAATGCAAACCTGTCAGTGCTCATAAGCTCAAAGGTCTATTGAAACATGGAGTTGTATCACATTGTATTCAGATGATTGTACCTAGTGCCTCTTCAGTACATTCAGTGGATTCTGAGCAGTCACAAAATGATTCTGTAGAAAAGGTACCTGATAGTGTGGCTGAGCTCTTAACTGAATATGGTGCCTTGTTTGCTAAACCTTTAGGCTTGCCACCACCAAGAACTGCTGATCATAAAATTCCACTGAGACCTGGGGTTCAACCTGTTAAAGTCAGATCATATAGATATTCTCCAATTCAAAAAACAAAGACTGAGAAGCAGTTGAAGCAGATGCTTTCTCAGGGAGTGATCAGACCTAGTACTAGTTCTTTTGTTTCTCCTATTTTGCTAGTCAGGAAAAAGGATGGTACATGGAGATTTTGTATAGACTATAGGCATCTGAATGCAATCACTATCAAACATAAACATCCAATGCCTGTAGTAGATGAATTGTTGGATGAGTTGGCTGGCTCTAAATGGTTTACTAAATTGACTTCAGATCTGGTTATCACTAAATATGTATGGCTGCTGGTGAGGAATACAAACTGCATTCAGAACACATAATGGGCAATTTGAGTTTCTAGTGATGCCCTTTGGACTCACTAATGCACCAGCAACCTTTTAGAGTTTTATGAATGTCATCTTTGCTGAATTACTAAGGAAAGGGGTTCTGGTATTCATGGATGATATTCTCATATATTCCAAATCTTTGGATGAGCATGTATCCTTGCTTAAGACGGTGTTTGAAATACTGAAGCAACACCAGTTCTTGATTAAGAAATCTAAATGCTCATTTGCCACCAACACTGTGGAATAGTTGGGACATGTAATATCTGCAGAGGTTGTGGCAACTAATCAATCTAAGATTTAAGCAGTGAGTATTTAGCCAACTCCAAAAACAGTTAAGCAGTTGAGAGGTTTTTTGGGGCTCACTGGTTATTACAGAAAATTCATCAGTAACTATGGGTTAATAAGCAGGCCACTCACTGATCTTCTAAAGAAAAATGTCCAGTTCACTTGTACAACAACAGCTGATGAGGCTTTCAGTGTGGTAGAACCACCTAAATTATATGGCCCACATGCACCTGTCATTGTCCTTAAGACCTCTGACTGCTGCACACGAGAGCCAGATAACTCCAGTAGTCTGTCGGGTGTCCTCGGGGAACCCTGAATCATCCATATTTTACAACTCATATAGGATCAATAGGGAGTGCGGAAGAATAATAACATTAGATTACAAAACATGTTCTAGTGAAATATGTAACTAAGTTCCAAAAGATGAGTAGAACTATAGAAGCAACTTAGGTAAAGCATTCTAAGGTAAAAGAGACAACCAGATCATATCGAGCCCACCGACATGATCTCGATTAGTAGTAAAAGTCACAACCTGCAATTGGGGTTAACAAACCCTGAGTACCTGAGGGTACTCAACAAGTCTTACCTGACCAAAAGAAAAGACTCCAAGGGCATGCTAGCTTAAGGGAAATATTGAAGCAAGAATAACTTTTGAAGAAAAGCTTATTATAAGTGGATCCTTACTTTTAGTGTTTTAGCTTCATATTAAGTTACCATCGGTATCCAGTTCATTAAGCATCTCATTTCATCTCATCTCATTTCATCTCATATCCATAAGTAACCATGTTCCATTAATTAACTACGATGTATGGTTGTTGACGGTAGATAAGTATCATTTTAAATCAACATAGCATGAGAAAGGACCTAAACATAAATACTATCTAGATATAGGGGTTACACTAACAGAATTCCACAAGTTTTGGTGAATATCTATTTCTGCAGGGGGTTATCAGGAAAGAACCAAAGGAGATCCACATGTCAGATTTACATAGAGAGAAACCGACCATACTATGAAAAAGTATACTCTAGAAGACTCGAGAAGATTTTCCCCTAGAGGGTAGGGCCTACAGGCCAGGCAACAGGGGCGGCCACCCCTGGGCCTGGGCGCCTGCCCCACCTACAGAGCCAATCAGGCTCCGTCTCGCGGATCCTGCTTCCACCGCCTTTGAGGATCAATAAAAAGTCATTGATGAAGGTCGGTTTGATCCAAGGGCTGTGGTGCTTCCTAGAGGGCTATATAAGCAAGGCCCCTGGCCCTAGGAGAAACCCTGAATTCATTCAATTCATCAAGAGAGAAGCCCCTGATCAAGCCCTAGAGTCACCATCTCAATTAGATCTCTAGTTTAGCATAGCTACATATGATTAGAACTAGAAGGAGCCAAGCATTGCTTGATTTCTGGATCTGTCAAGAGAATACTTGGTAATTCTCTCCTACTTTTGTATTTGTTCTTATATTATTCATCTAGTTCATCATTTGTATGAATATGACTTTAGTGTATTCTATCATATTGGATATGACTTTGCTCTATTTGATTATGTTCTCAATTATATTGTTCTGAGTCTACTTTGATTATATGCTTGGCATAGTTCGATCAGAATTATATTTAAGTATAGGATCGTATAGCGCTTGCTCATTGATATTATGGGTGAGTGGTAAACATTGTGTAGGCGTGGTGCCTATACCGTATTTACCTGCGATTGCACCCTATATTCCGGACCGTGTGGTAGATCGCGGGAGTGACAGTCCTGTTGAGTCCTTTGTAGTCCACCTCCCGAGTATAGGACAGGCAGAGCACAACTATTATGGGGAAGTGACAGCTATGTTCTATATCTTCCTTAGTAATATCACTATGCGTAGATATAACCTTTTCTTGCCATGATTGCCAAGTGTAATTGCACTAATCATCGTATGCTTTGACCAATGTTTTTCTAAACGCTAAACGGTAAACAGTCGGGCACCCTTCGTTTAGCGTTTAGACCGTTTAAATGGTGTTTAAACGGAGTTAAACCACCTAAACGGTTTTATACAATAACAATAAAATATACATATTTATGTAGGTAAAAATAAAATTTGCTAGAACCCATACATATTTACACATGTAAAAATCAAATATTCTACCAAATAATCTTGTTGGAAGAAATCTAAATCCCACAACACTTCATATAATTACAATGTTAATTAGTTTCATGTTGATTGTGATAGACGTAGTCCTTTAATTCACTTAATTATGAATTAAATGGTTGTTTAGCTCATTTAATCACGTTTAATCTGATTTTTTAGACCGTTTAGACAGGATTGAATGGTTCCGTTTAGGACCTAAACAACACGGCTGACTTCTGTTTACCGTTTAAACGGTGTTTAAACGGACTAAATGGTCGTTTAGGCGAACAGTGGCTTTGACTGTATAGTTAGAATAACTTAGGATTTATTCTTATAGTTCGTCCTAATCCATGCTAGTGCTATATGCTTAGAGTAATCTATTGAGATGTTTATCATTATATGTAGCTATGTGCTTATCATTTATCTCTTATTATTCTTTATTCATATATATATTATTTATCTTGTGACACTTACCCTGTATGAGAAGATCGATAAAGACATGGTTATGCTCTCCATTATCACATGTAGTGATGCTCATTGCTCAATATCCTTAGCATCCCTTTCTAATGGTAAAAATATAAATGACGATACCTGGATTACTCCTGGTTAAAATGCTACATCAGTATTATCTGTGCACTTGTGGAATTCATATTTATTTCAGAGGAGCATTTGCATATTTTAGTACCAACACCTTTACTGTCATGCTGGGGATGACAACCTAGCTTAGGTGGCGTTAGAGGTGTCAACAATGGTCAGAGGATCAGGTCTCCATCTCTGAGAAGCATGGTGATTCAAATCAATTTGGCCTAGCTGGGGTTTCCTTACCACATGACATATGCAAGTCCGAGACTTACATATATCAACCTTCACTCGAATCCTCCAAAACATGAACTGGTCTATGCTACTAGAGAATACAGTACTCCACCATCCTATGCCATCCGTGATGTTTCTGTAAGGTGGGTACACGCTACTCTCGCCATCTCTCACTTCCAGTGCGTAGTTAGCTTTTCACATAATGGAATAGCTGAGGTCTTAGGCTTACCGGAGTATGTGGCCAGTACTACAAGGTCCCGACCATATGGTGGGCTACAACGAACGGTTCTTAAATGACACAGGTGGAGCACTACATCGAATCATTTCACAATGCAAGCTACACGCCCGGTCTCAATTTAAACATTAACATCGTCATGGTATTCTCATGATCCATCGGCAGAGCCGAGAAGAGCAATGTAAAACCTATTCCATGCAAACGATGAAACCATCATTCAACTTCTATCGAAGTCTAAGCATTACTAAGCATAAGAGATATTGACCTATTCATACTAGCAGGGTTGAACTAAGGATACCTTAATATCAAGGTAATCATGCAGCAACGGTATTCAACCAACTCCTAATTACTTAATGCACATCTCACAAGACTTAAGTGTAATAAAGATTTGTAAATGCTAGAGAAAGGTTTATGCTTTGGGGCTTGCTTGCATTGCAGAGAAGGTTAGATTCCACGGAAAGGCCACTGAAGTTAGACTGGGCACCAACACCATGGGTGGATGAACCTTCTCCGGAACTTGATCACCATGAGCTTCTTCACTCTTGTACACTACATGTAACAATGATGCTTTGCTTAACATGATGGACTACATGCCATGATGCATGACGAGAGACACACAAGTGCATAACAGAACTCTAATAAACTTAAGAAAGTTGAGTACAACTTTCCTTCACTAAGAAATAGGGTCATTATCTTACAAAGCATTTTAATTATTAACTGTCAAGTTAATTAGTTGTCTATCATGAAATCAATTAACTTGGCATGGACCAGCAGCTGGTTAGCATCTTTCCTAACTCATAATCATTATATAAACAAGTTCATTATGTGGTTATTAAGAAAGCAACACTTATCACATTATACTAATCAAGCAAGTAAAAGCATTTAACTAACATTACACAAGATCAACCATGAGGGCAAGCAAGGATCATTACATGACCTAAACACATGTATTTGCTAACTTGTCATTTGAGTAAACTATTCTATTTATTAATTAAAAAATTAATTATAAGCATATCACGAAATATCATGAAAAGGATTAAGTTGCCAAGGAACAGCAAAGGGAGTAGTGTTCCAAGGTCTACAATCAACTCCAAAATATACCTAAGTCATTTTAGAACTTATATAAATCATTTTTGTATTTATTAAATAAATAAAAGACATTTAAACACACATAAATTAATTAACCAGTTTAGAATTATCAAAACTGTACCAAACTATTTGTCAAGGTAGGTCTAAGCATATACAACATACACAAAAAGTTCTTGATCAAAGGATTAATATTTTTATTAATAAAAATCATACAAGGACCATTTTATAATTAAAAGAGGTAATTTTTATGCATATCAAAACTATTGAAAATGCTCAACTCATATTTTTCCAAGGTAGAGGACATGATAACAAAGCTACACAAATTTTTCATAATTTTACCAGATCTATTTATTTAATTATGAATTAAACAAGTATCAGCACATTTAAACATTTTCTGAAAAGGAATAAATCATTTTCTGCGCCAAATTCTTTTCTCACCCCATGCACAGCTAGCCTCAGTTACTGACACACAAGACCCCGTCAATAGCGCAGCGTGCCCGAGTTGACCGTAGCGGCGCCGCCTTTGACCTGCGGGTACTCGCAGACGGCGAGGTCTCCGGCGACGGGCCTTACCCTGGTGGGTTCCCATGACTTCCTTTAAGAAAATATAAATAACGATACCATGAAAACTTTCGGGGGGAAATGCTATAATGATATCTCCATGCGCTTGCGGATAAATATCTAAACTTGTTAAGGAACTATCAAGGCCTTACCTGGTGGCATTACTAATTATTAGTAATGTTGCTAAGTATTGTCACAAGGTATTTTTGGTGCCTTTGCTGGGGATGGATTCTATCTTCGCACTTGATGAATGCATTAAGAAATACCAACAGGTGGACGTGGCTAGGCCGCGGCTGGCTGACGCGTGGGCCTGGCCGAGCAGCGGCAAAGGGCGACGCAGGCGCACTGCGGCTGCGGGCCGGCAGAGTTGGGCCATGGCTGCTGGGCTGGCTTGCCTACATGGGCGCATGCACAGGGAAGGCAGCCTGGGCTGCTGGTTCAGCAGGCCAAAAGCGAAAAGAAAAAGAAAAAGGAAAAAAGAAAAGGTTCTTCTTTTAAAATTAAAACAGACTTTGAGTGGGGTTTCTCAAATTGATTTTTGAAAGAGGCCTAAGCACACATGAGGCAAACAAATAAAACTATGTAGCAGCATGAATGCAACATTTCAAGGTTTCTACCTTATATTTCTTTTAAGGTTTTTATAAATCATTAACATTTTCCTATGAAATTGAAAACAACTATTGAAATTAAATCAATATAAAATCTATTTTTGAGAAAGCAAATTTTAGGGTGTTACATTATACGAGCTAGTTTGAGACTGCCTCCAAAAAAACTGGTGTTTCTAGAACACTACTTTAGGTGATCTCACAACTCTACTTTTTTTTGCTAGAGTATAGAGTTTGTAGAGCTATGCCAGTTTGGCTGAAAAATAGAGCAGAGCTAAAAAAACATGGAGCAGAACAGTCCCAAACAAGCTCTATATATGATCTTCTGTTGAAGTGAAAATGCACTCTTGAAGACCTTTGTTGAGGATCCCAATGTTTGAGGGTCAATACAACTTTGGTATTAACTATGTGAATGTTCAAGGTCATTTAGAAATTTTAATTTTTAAAATCTATGAATGTAAGACACATATTTGGGACTCTAAAAGACTTTAAATACAAAGTTGTCGAATGACTAAGAACTACAACTTTAGTATAGACCACGTCAATATCCTAGGTTGTTAAAAAATTTAATTTCAAATTTTAAAATATATGAGCTTAAAATAATATTTGGGACTCTAAACAATTTCAAATAAAAAACTTTCCAACTAAAAAGTTGTAAATCATGTTGAGGGATATAATTCAAATATATGTTAATATCGATTTTCAGAGATGGACATCTTAAGATGCCCACTTCTGATTATTGATTTATAAAGACAGGCATCCTAAGGTGTCTGCCTCTGTTAATCGATTATTTTCTGAAACAGTTGCCTTAGGACATCGGCCTCCTTAAATGATTTCACAGACATTTTCCTAGAGGTCGTCTAACCATTTATGGAGGCGGTCATTGGATGTACATGCCTCTATTGATGAGAGAGGTTGTCTCCATCTTTTTGGATTAGATCTGAGCAAATTGAGCTAGACCCGGCCTGGCCCAAGCCTGAAGGGTTTTTGCCCGCCCACGAAACTTATTGGACAGGGCCTGTACAAATCCTGCTTCCCAGGAAGATTTTCTTGGTCCGAGCTTGACCTGACACACTGCTTTTTGCTATTTTACACTATAAAATGCGTAGGTGGCCCACCCATGCCCGAGCCTGGCCCGAGCTCTAGCCTGAAAATTAGGCCCGACCAACCCAGTCGGACGTTCATGGGTTGGATTTTTTTGATCCAAAATAACCATACTTTTTTTTGGCCCAGCCCGAACCCTGTCCGCCCCGCAAAATGCTCAGATCTATTTTGGACAAGGATAGGTTCTAGAAACATCGTCCCATTTCAGAAAACCCAAAAAACTAAAAAAATGTTCTTCTCTTGATTCAAACTCATGATGTATGACTGAGCAATAACACCTTTTACCACTATACCGCACACATACTTGCAAGTATAAATTGGATTCCATCTTCTTTATAAATATTTGTAATCATGTATTGAATATTTAGGCCATAAATGAACTCAAATAAAAAACAGTTTCAATTACAAAGTTTCAAATCTTATCAAGAACTAAAACGTTGCTATAGGATGTGTCTTCAACCGAGACTGTTCAAAAAATTCAAAAAATTGAATCTCAGAGTGAATTAAAACAAATATTTGATATAACAGACAACTTCAAATAAAAAACTTATCAACAAGAAACATGTAGATCAGGTCTGCAATTACAATTTTGGTATTGACTATGTCAACATTCAAGGTCACTTAGAAATTTTGAATTTCAAAATCTACGAATTAAAACACATATTCTGGACTCTAAACGACTTCAAATAAAAAAAATTTCAACTACAAAGTTGTTGATTGTATTGAGAACTACAACTTCGATATAGACCTTGTCAACATCCAAGATTGTTTGAAAATTTTTAATTTCAAATTTTAGTATCTGTGAACTTAAAACAATATTTGGGAACTTTTAAACAATTTTAAATAAAAACCTTTTCATCTACAAAGTTTTAGATCATGTGAGGGCTATAATTTTGATATAAAGTATGTCTTCATTCGAGTTCATATGAAAATGTTATGAAATTTTTTAATGCAACTATTTATACAGATAGGCGTCTTAAGAAACCTGCCTCTGAAAATTGATATTTAGAGATGAATGGTTAGAACGATCGCCTATGTTTATAGCGATTTCCAGAGATGGACATCTTGAGATGCCTACCTATGAAAATCAATTTATAGAGTCAAGCATTCTAAGGTGATAACCTCTATTAATCGATGATTTTCTGATGCGATTGCCTTGGGAGCTCGCCTCTCTACATGACTTTCAGAGGCAGGCACTTTGCTAGAGACCGTCTAACCATTTAAGGAGGTGGTGTTGGTGTTTCTTAGCGTAAGCAGAAAAGTCCGCAAGCACACGAAAGTACCATTATAGCACTTCACCCGGAAGTATTCAGGGTATCGTATTTTCCTAAAGAACAGTAATGTAACTGTCTCTTGGCTAGTTTACCTAGAAAAAAGGATGAAGGGTAACTTGGGTAGCGAGGTTCGTCTAAGGCTAGAAACCATAAGTGAAGATAACTTTGCTACTAGAGACTTACTTCAGGCATCGGATCATACCTGGTCTGCCAAGTGATGCCGGCCTATAGCTCTACGCCGTACCCAAACGTGGGGCATTACAAAGGACGGACAGGGCTGTCACCACTTGCCGCCTACCCCTCAACCGTGGGATACAAGGCAAACGAAGGTAATATGCGGATTTGATACCATGTCTACGCTAACCGCTACTACTCTAGCGTTGGCCAGGAACTTCCGACTTTATCAGGAGTCTTCTACTAGAGCACCCGTCACGAGGACGGACGATGAACCCGCAAGTAAGTAGTGACAACGATAACTTAACATAGGGAATTGAAACCAATAGATGAACACGAACTTCTTACTCCAATCAGTAAGACAGTTGTAGAGGTACAAGAGTAGAGGGGGCCGACAAGTCCGGCACTCTGTCCACCCGATGTACAAGGCTCGCTGAGTACAAGAGGTAGAAGGTACCGCTACTCCGCTTTTCCTTTAACTCTTTCCCTCTCTCACTCCCTAACTAGTCTAGCTAGAAGCTAAGAAAAATATATGTAGCCCTTCTTCTTCTCCAAAATGTGTATGATCATCATGATGTGTGGTGGAGGGCTTCTTATATAGGCTTGAGTATGATGGTTTGTGTGGTATTTTTTATAAGCACTGCATGCAACTGTCATACGAGCATTGAATGCACCGCCTCCTGAAGAGTGGACATGAGAGGCGGCATGGGGGGCGCGACACCCTAGTTGGCGCCCCCCTGCACTGCCTTTGCCAAGTGGGCTTCTAGATGGGCCTAGGCCACTATTATGTCGATAACTCGGTCTGGTTCTGTGTTTGGATGGGCTTCATGTTTGTTTTGCTCAAATATGCCTTCTGGAAAGCGCATTTTAGTGAATTTCTACATTTGCGCCTGCAAAACATATGTATAGCAAAACTCGTGGAAATGTTAGTTGTAAAGCCCTATTCCTAAGTTTTGGTGGTCATATTCTCTTTATTTTGTTGAAATGTTGGTGGTATAAATGTGCGTTAAGAATCACCAACCTTTGCTTGTCCTCGAGTAAAGTTCTAAGGACTAAGCGGGCTCATCTCCTTAATTTGAAAATCTGCATAGAAGTTGAAAGGATCAAGATGCCCAAGAGGGGGGGTGAATTGGGCTTTTCTAAAAAAATAATTGCAAGAATTAAATCCTACAAGCCGGAATTCACCCCTAGTGCCTACTTATGTTCCTAGTGAGTCTACCGACAAAAGTTTTGCACCCTAGTTTCCAATCCTAGTCTAGCATGGCAATTCTAGGAAAGTAAATCAAGCAATGAAAGTAAATACGAGAATGTAAATGCTTGAATGTAAAGGGCAAGGAACACGGCGATGTTTTTCCGAGGTATCGGAGAGTCGCCACTCCCCACTAGTCCTCGTTGCAGCACCCGCGCAAGGGTGTCGCTCCCCCTTGATCCGCGCAAGGATCAAGTGCTCTCTACGGGTTGATTCTTTGACACTCCGTCGCGGTGAATCACCCAAAACCGCTCACAACATGAGTTGGGTCATCCACAAGCTCCGCCGGATGATCACCAAACTCCCAATCACCACCAAGCCGTCTAGGTGATGGCGATCACCAAGAGTAACAAGCTAGAACTCTCACTTGACCACAATGAGCCCAAATGAGGAGATGGATGCACACTTGCTACTCTCTAATCACTAGTGAAGAACTCTCAAACTTTGATTCTCAGATCTCTATCCTCACTAGAGCTCTTGCACTCCCTTGCACTCTAAAGGGTTTTCTCAGATGTTTGAATGAGCAAGAGACCTCTAAAAGAGGTGGAGGGGATGTATTTATACACCCCTCAAAGAAAACGAACCGTTATGTTCTGACACGGGCTGACCGGACACGCCGGTCGAACTGACCGGACGTGCCGGTCGCCCGTAACGGTCAAAATGCGATTTTCAACTGAACGACCGGACGCGCCGGTCAGGGGTGACCGGACGCGTCCGATCGTGCAAAGGAGCTTACTGTAAACGCACCGGACGCGAGGCCACGTCCGGTCGGTGATGACCGGACGCGTCCGGTCCTCTCTGGACCTTACTGGACTGTGACCGGACGCGCCGATCACAGCCAGGTCACGTCCGACGGGTGTTCCCCTCAAGTGACACGTGTCAGCCACTGACCACCGCGTCCGGTCCTCGCGAGGACCGCGTCCGGTGGTCAGGGCCGAAACCCTAGCCGCGGTAATGTACTGACCGGACGCGTCCGGTGCTGCCGAAGACCGCGTCCGGTCAGTGGGAAACAGCCCAAAACTTTCCGAAACACGTCGCAACTTCAACCAAGTTGCTTCCAACTGAACTTTGAGCTATTCTAGGGTTGCCTAGCGCCAAGTTTAACAAGTGTGCACCACACCTAAACATAGGACTCGCCTAGGTCAAGCTACCCGTTCGTGCCCCCCTTTATAGTACGGCCAAAAGAGAAAAACGAAGATCCTGACGACTACTCCGAATGTGTCTCAACACCTCGACATCCGGAACTAACCGTCCTTAATCTTGACGTCACTCTTTTGAAGACCGAAACGATTTCCATCAAGGGACACGAATACCATGGTGCCCAAAGCAGTTATAACCTCCATGACCTAACTTACCAACGTTTCTGCAAAACACACGTTAGTCATGGTAATAAAGCGTTGTCATCAATTGCCGAAACCAAACCTTAGGGCCTAGATGCTTTCAATCTCCCCTTTTTGGTGATTGATGACAACACTAAGGTTCAAAAGATTAGAGTTGAGGTTTTCGAGCATGCTTGGTTCACATAAGCAAAAACACAATAAGCACAAAGGGTTAGGAATTGCTTATGTGCCCCAAGCCAAAAGAGTGTACTTCATAAGATAAGACAAAAGGCGTTAGTACACAAAAAGATATAGCTCACAAGAAATCGGAGTAAGGCGCGGAAGCACAACCTTAGAGCTATAACTAAAACGGTGACATATATTAAAACTGTGACGAGATAACACATTAAGACTCAAAGTTTACGACTCGACGACAATGTCACACGAATGCAATGCTGAAAAGTAAACATGATATGCATGAATGTAGCACACAAAGAACGAAAACCCTCTAACAAAACTCCCCCTAAAACTACTCTCTCTCCCCCTTTGGCATCAAGCGCCAAAAAACTAATCTAATGATCTGACGGGGGGACAGACGGAGTCGTGTCGGGTGCCGAGGTCCGCGGAGTAATCACGAAGTGAAGCGAATCGCCCTCGGAGTCTGAGCTATCTGGCTGACCCTCTGAAGAAGCACGTGGCTGCGAAGCGGTCTGGGTCTGAGCAGGAACAGGCACTGACTGAGTAGCAACAAGTGGATCTGTCTGAGTAACCTGAGCCTGAAGTGCGCCAGTAGCTGGGGGATCTGTCGAGGCAACTGAAGAAGGGATGGTCTCTATAGTCCTGGTCCCTGTCACTGGAGGAACGGCTGCCTCGGGAGCCGACAACCCTGACGAAGTGTGAAACGTAGTAGTGTGCGAGGGTGTCGGCTGACCAGTCAACTCGCTGTAGGTGGCACTGAAATCACCAATAGGTATGCCTGTCAGGAGGTGCGGGCGAGGCTGGTCTGACGGTGTAAACCTCGTATGAATAGGAGTGAAGCTCGGGGACTGAAAAGACTGGGGAACCTGCTGCTGTGGAGATGTAAACTGGAAGCTCGGCTGTCCTTGACTCGACGGACCACTGGAATGCAAAGCCTGAGTCATGATAGAAGCAGGCGGAGGAACCCCAACTGTGATAAGGTGGCGTAGGAGATCCATGTACTGCTGTTGACTCTGTCGCTGCATCTCAACCTGTTGCCTCTGGATCTCAAGCTGCTGTCTCTGAAACTCGTCCTGACGAGCCTGAATCTGTGCAAGGGCTGTAGCTGTGTCCTGTGCCTGTCGCTGTATCTGCTGCTGCTGCTGCTCCTGAGCCTGGGTCAACCTCTCAAGAATAGCCACCATGGCTGGGTCTGAGCGGGAGGCTGAGCCAGAGCCACCGGCCTCGTGGTCGTGAGACCGAGGAGACCGGTACCTGGGGATGGGCTAGTAGTCCTCATCTGTGCTGTCTGAAGTCACATCCTCAGGTATGTCAGCAGTCTAAGCCTCAAGGTCCGCGAGCTCTGCCTCAGCAAGCTCGTCAACTCTGGCGTCCTGCTCAGCTGCTGACTCAGGAACATCTGGGCGCTCACGCTGTCCTGGCACTGGGGCCTGATCTCTAGTAACAGAGGCCCAAAGCTGACGAATATCATAATCAGGGAAAGCAGTAGTAGTGTTTGCTATCTCAGCCCTGATCTCTGGTGGCATCTGGATAGAAGATCTGATGATAAAGCAAATCCAGTGTGCATAGGGGAGCTGACGATTACCCTTGAAGCCCTCAGCAATGGTGTCCTCCATCTCACTAAGGATAAGATCTCAGATGTCAAACTGTCTCTGTGAGAGGAGGTGGTGAACAACCCAAAGTTGCATGCGTGTCAGTCCCTCTCTGTAGCCAAGTCTGGGTAGTAGAGTGCGTCTGAGAATAACATCCAAGACCCTGGCAAGTGGCGTCAGGCTGGCAGGCGTACGACGTGACCCTTCGCCAAAAGGCTCGCGAAAGCAGGGTCGAACCAGGTCTGTAGGTGGCACTGCTCCGCGTGAGGGCGTCTGGGAGGAGGAGTCTGTCCATAACACAACTGATGGATCCTCGTGTTAGAAGCTGGTAGTCTGAGGATCTCTCGAGCTCTGGAGCTGTACAGTCTGTGATCACGGCCTCTGAAAGCAAAGTGAATGAACTCATGGGCAGGATCAATCCACAGTGAAGCATAGAACTCTCTGACCCATGTGCCGTAGTATGCACCTATCCGTCCAAGAAGATCTGACAAGCCAGGCATATAGGACAGGTGCGGACGGAGCTGCTCTCCCACAACATCAACCAATGCCTCAAGTCGACATACCCTCTGAGGTCTGAAAGCAATACCACTGTCAACTAAGGCCCTGTAGAAATCCTCCTGAAGTGGGGTATAGAAACCCTCTGAAGCTCTGTGATCTCTGACAGGTGGAAACCAACGGCTGACCTCCACGAACCTCAACCCCTGCACCTGACGTGCTGAAGCACCCCTCAGGTCAAAGTGCTCGACCGGGGGTGACCCTCTAGCTCTGGGAGGAGGACGTGCTCCACGACGCTGGCCCTCTGGTCTAGGTGTCACCTGAGTACGAGCACGTGTGGAGCGGCGACGTGGTGGAGACTGAGCTGGGTGCTCCTCTGTATCCTCTGTAGCCTGTGGAGCCTCGGTAGCCTGTGTAGCCTCTGTAGCCTCTGTCGGCTCTGTGGGTGGATCTACTGACATCTGCTCGGAAGGTCCAGTATCCTCGGTACCCTCAGTGGCTTCAGTGCCGAGCTGTCGACCTTCAAGGTGAAAGCGACGCTCGCCTATGTGTATGCCACTACGTCTGCCACCTCTCTCTGCCTGCTCTGCAGCGTCTGCCACGGCCTGAGCAACCTCTGCCTCTGAAGGCGTCCTCTTCTTCTTCCTGGCCATCATCTTGATGCGCTTACCACGCGCAATCTCATCACGACGGGGAGGACTGTTGTCCCCGTCACCAGGAGCACCACCGGCG
Organism: Saccharum spontaneum; assembly: GCA_022457205.1. NCBI lineage: Eukaryota > Viridiplantae > Streptophyta > Magnoliopsida > Poales > Poaceae > Saccharum > Saccharum spontaneum. The sequence continues at coordinate 43,605,659 of CM039582.1, forward strand.
TTCTTGCAACACACCATGCTGATCAACTGACTGAGAACCTCTGTGAGATGATGAACTGACACTCGAGAGGCTTGGCCTCAATCCGTATCCGCAGGCTTGGTCTCGGATTCAGCAAACAAATCTGACCCTGACACACCGATTGACTCGCTGCACGTATGGAATAGAAAGATATACTATAAGCACGTATATATCTAAAGATACGAAACCCTAGAGATAGCAAGCATGTGAGATACGAAGTGAAACGTGACGCGAAGCTACCTCGGATCGACGAGACGACGGTGAGTAGAAGCGGTGACCTAGGTCGCGAGAATCCCCGGATACGACGATCGAGCACTGAAAGGACCGAGTGAGATAATCAATGGATAATAAAGGTCAAGGTTAGCCCTAACAAGGGAATTGACGAGACTTGAACGAAAACGAATGAGTCGTCACCTGAAAACTAGGGTTTCGAGCAAACCCTAGGCTAGGGTTAGGGCAAACCCTAGATTGCTCGGCCGAAGACGGAGGATTAGGGCTGGGGCTGCACGGGTGAGGCTGCTGTGGTGGCTGCATAGTGAAGACGCGGTGGTGGACGGCTCGCCGGCGGCGAGGAAGAAACGGACGCGGTGGTTGCGGCGGCGCGGCGATAGAGCGAGACTGCGGCAGCACGGGGGCACGGTTCGAGGCGTGGGGGTGCGCGCGGGCGAGCAATGAGGGCGAGCGAGCGAGGATGGCGCGGCGCGGTTGCGGTGAGGGCTCGCCGGCGGTGAGGACGTCGAGGGCGCGGCGAATCGGCAAGAAGACGAGCGGCGGCGGCGGATTTCGATCGGATGAAGAAAAATAGATCGAGAACGAACGGTTTTATGAGGGGCTCAGATCGGCTCGACGCGCGATGACCGGACGCGGTGGTCGTTATGACCGGACGCAGTGGTGCAGCGTCCAGTCACACTCCAGTAAGCTCCTGGAGTGACCGGACGCGTCCGGTGCGGTCAGACCGGACGCGGTCAGAGTCCGGTCGCTGGGAGCTCGGGAATTCATCGCGGATGACCGGACGCGGTGGTGGTAGCCGGGACCGGACGCGGTGGTCAACACAGGCGCGTCCGGTGCAGCGTCCGGTCACTAGGTCTGGAGTTGGTCTTCTGGATGACCGGACGCGCTGGTGGACGCCGGGACCGGACGCGGTGGTGAAGCATCACTGCGTCCGGTGCAGCGTCCGGTCGCTGTTCTTCGCCCTTCTTCGTTTCAAACTCCGACGCGACTTCTCCCAATCAAGTTCCAATTCAAAGAGACACAAATAAACACCAATTGGAACCTGATATGAGTGACCTCACTCAAACCCTCAAATTTTTCAAAATATTTTGCCTTAGGCTAGTATTATTTTTAGGAAAATAGGCAACAAACACCCGAGGAGCAACGTATGGCCATGCAATAGAGTTTTTGGACCTTTAGGAGCGTCAAAAAGCTCTCTCTATCCATGGACGAACACAGAGGTTGCTCAAAGCTAAACCGAAAAGAAACGACAAACAAACAACCATGCATATGCAATGCAATACAAGTAAGTAAAGCTAGGTTGCTTGTCAAGTTTGATCCACGGTTAGGCTTCTTCACTCCTCCAAAGGAGGGTTATCGTAACCGTGTTAGCCAAGCCCTAAATGCATTGCGATAAAATAAACGTGACATATAATACAATGCAATGCAAGGGACAACACACGCTTATCTTTTAAAGTTACTTGAATCAAGCACATTTAGTTCACTTCTTAGCCTACAAAAGGTAGCCTCATCCAAAGGTTTAGTGAAGATATCCGCTAATTGATTTTCACTTCGTACACCTTCTGGTGATATGTCATTTTTAGCAATGTGATCTCTTAGAAAGTGATGGCGGATATCAATGTGCTTGGTGCGAGAGTGTTGTACCGGATTGTTAGCAATTTTAACGGCACTTTCATTATCACATAAAAGTGGCACCTTTTCAAGAACAATTCCATAGTCTAGGAGGGTTTGTTTCATATATAGAATTTGTGCACAACAAGCCCCCGCGGCAATGTATTCCGCCTCGGCGGTGGACAAAGCCACACTATTTTTCTTTTTAGATGACCAAGATACTAAGGATCTCCCAAGCAAATGGCACCCTCCGGATGTGCTCTTTCTATCAATTTTGCAACTGGCATAATCCGAATCGGAATAGCCAACTAGTTGGAATCTAGCTCCTTTGGGATACCAAAGACCAATGCTTGGGGTGTGCTTAAGATATCTTAGGATTCTTTTTACGGCACTTAAGTGAGGTTCTTTAGGGCACGCTTGAAAGCGAGCACACATGCACACACTAAACATGATATCGGGCCTAGATGCGGTAAGGTACAACAAGCTACCAATCATAGAACGATAGATAGTTTGATCAACCGGTTTACCTCCCTCATCTAGGTCGAGATGTCCATTTGATGGCATTGGGGTCTTGATTGGTTTGCATTCTTCCATCTTGAATCTTTTGAGAAGATCCTTGGTATACTTTTCTTGAGAGATGAAGATCCCTTCTCTCATTTGCTTGACTTGAAAACCAAGGAAGAATGTGAGCTCACCAATCATTGACATCTCGAACTCCTTCGACATCAATTCACCAAATTCCTTGCAATAATCTTCATTTGTTGACCCGAAGATGATATCATCAACATACACTTGACAAATGAAGATCTCCCCATTAAGCTTCTTGGTGAATAGTGTGGTGTCGACCTTCCCAATGGTGAAGCCCTTCTCAATGAGGAAGTCTCGGAGGCGCTCATACCACGCTCTAGGGGCTTGCTTGAGCCCATATAGCGCCTTGGACAACCTATAAACATGATTAGGATATCTAGGGTCTTCAAACCCGGGAGGTTGATTGACATAGACTAGTTCATTTATAAAGCCATTTAAGAATGCACTTTTCACATCCATTTGATATAGCTTCATATCATGATGTGATGCATATGCAAGGAGGATACGAATGGCTTCAAGTCTTGCAACGGGTGCAAAAGTTTCTCCAAAATCAAGGCCTTCAACTTGAGAGAACCCTTTTGCAACTAGTCTTGCCTTGTTCCTCACTACTATGCCTTGGTCATCTTGCTTGTTTCGGAACACCCACTTGGTTCCAATGACTCTTGCACCTTTAGGATGCTCTTCAAGTGTCCATACTTGATTGCGGGTGAAGTTGTTCAATTCTTCATGCATGGCATTCACCCAGTCCGGATCTTGAAGAGCTTCTTCTACATTCTTAGGTTCAACACAAGAGACAGAAGAGTGATGTTCAACAAAAGAAGCAAGCTTTTGAGATCGAGTCATCACTCCCTTGGTAGGACTCCCTATGATGAGTTCTTGTGGATGTGCTTGAAGTAGAGGTGAATTTCTTCTATCAACCACTTGAGGAGGTGGAGGGGGAGCATCAACATCTTGAGCTTGTGCCTCGGCTTGTTCATGAGAGATATAGGTGTCTTCATTTTCAACTCTCTCATCCTTGTCATCATCTTGAGGCACACGTGATGAAGATGGTGGATCAATGATTTGCACATCGTCTTCATCATCTTTTGGCTTGATGTCTCCCACGGGCATGTTCTTCATGGCCTCCCTCAAGGGTTCATCACCTACATCATCACAATTCTCAATTGCTCCTTGGGAGCCGTTAGATTCATCAAATTCCACATCATATGTTTCTTCAACCAAACCGGTGGTATGGTTAAATACTCTATATGCTTTGGACTTTGATGAGTAACCAACAAGAAAACCAATATCACAACGTCTTTGAAACTTCCCTAGGTGTTGACGCTTCTTGTAGATGTAGCATTTGCAACCAAACACCCGGAAGAATGAGACGTCCGGCTTCTTCCCATTAAGCAACTCATAGGGGGTCTTGCCAAGAAACTTTTGGAGGAAGAGGCGATTTGAAGCATAACATGCGGTGTTGATTGCCTCGGCCCAAAACTTTTCCGGAGTGTTGTACTCATCTAGCATTGTTCTTGCAAGGGTGATCAAAGTCCGGTTCTTTCTCTCAACTACACCATTTTGTTGAGGAGTGTAGGTTGAAGAGACCTCATGCTTGATTCCAATTTCATCACAATAAGCTTCAATGTTGGTGTTGTCAAACTCTTTGCCATTGTCACTTCTAATTTTCTTTATTTTGACTTCAAATTCATTTTGAGCTCTCTTTGCAAACTTCTTGAAGCAACTTGCCACTTCGGATTTGTCATGAAGGAAGAAAGTCCATGTATACCTTGAGTAGTCATCCACTATCACAAGACAATAGAGATTACCACCCAAGCTCTTGTATGTTGTAGGCCCAAACAAATCCATGTGTAGAAGTTCTAGCACTCTTGAGGTTGACATAAAAGCCTTGGTTGGATGAGTGTTTGCAACTTGTTTGCCCGCTTGACATGCACTACAAGGTTTGTCCTTTTCAAACTTCACATCCTTCAATCCTCTTACTAGTTCTTTCTTCAATAGCTTGTTGAGAGTGCTCATTCCAACATGTGCAAGCCTCCTATGCCAAAGCCAACCAAGTGAGGTCTTGGTGAACAAACATGTCATCAAATTTGCATCTTCGGAGGTGAAATCAACAAGATAAAGATTGTTGTATCTAAAGCCTTTGAATATCACTTGCTTGTCATCTATCTTTGAAACTTCCACTTCATTTGGTGTGAACAAGCATTGGAAGCCAAGGTCACAAAGTTGCCCGACGGATAATAAGTTGAAACTCAATGAAGCAACATAGAGCACATTTGAGAGTGAGTGATCATTTGATATTGCAATCTTGCCTATACTCTTGACTTTGCTCTTTGAATTGTCCCCAAATGTGATCTTCTCTTGACATATCCCATTCTCTTCAATGGAGGTGAACATACAAGGATCACCGGTCATATGTTGAGTGCAACCACTATCAATAACCCAATGAGATCCACCAGTCTTGTAGTTCACCTACACACAAGAGATCAAGCTTTTTGTTTAGGGACCCAAACTTGAGAGGGGCCCTTGACTTTCTCAACTAGTGACTTGGCAACCCATATTTTCTTTGGCCTATTCTTGTTTGGGGGACCCAAGAACATGACTTTCATCTTTCCATTTGAATCTTTTCTTAGCATGTAATGAGCATTGAAGGCAAAGGGTCTAGCATGCTTGGGCAAGGGTTGTGGTGGTGGAGTTTTGCATTCATGAGCAAAGTGACCTTCTTGACCACACTCAACACATCTCTTTGGCTTGGGCTTTGACTTGCTTTGTTGTTGAGCTTTTGCCTTCTTCTCTTGATTTGCCAAGTACCCAATACCACTTCTATCCATCTTCATTACGGTGTTCATGAGGAGCTCACTTTGCAAATATTGGCCTCTTGTGAACTTGCTTAGACCGGTCTTGAGATGCTCTTTTTCTTGCTTGAGCTTCTTGTTCTCTTCAATGAGTGACTCATTTGTTGTTCGCTTCTCAAGAGCCATCAAACCTTTAAGCTTCTTGTTCTCATTTGCAAGCTTCTCATTCTCACTCTTGATCTTGGCATAATCATCATAGTTGTTTGACTCAACCACACTCTTGCCTTTGCTACTAGAACCTTGCTCAATGCTTTCAATGATCAAATCATCACATGATGTAGCTATATCACACTTAACAACATTGTTAGTAGCATCATGTGTCTCAAGAGCAAGTTCATTAGCAACCACAAGACTATCATAGTCAATTTTTAATGTGGTGTATTTGTCTTTCAAGGTGTTATGTCTAGTGATGAGCTCATTATGCTTCTTCTCAAGTTTATCATGTTGATCTTTAAGCTCTTTGTTTGAGGTTTTGAGCTCCTTGAGAGTGGAAGACATAACTTCATTTTGATCTCTAAGCTCACCACTAGTCTTTTGAGCATTTTCAAGTTTTGATGAGAGTGATTCATTTTCATTTTGAAGCTCATCATTTTAATTTCTTGTCCTTCTTATGATTTTAGTGTATTTATTTAGCAATTTTACAAGTTCATCATAAGAAGGTGCGTCATATTCATCATCACTATCACTATCATCATCATCATCACTATCATGGTTTTGTACCTTCCGTTCACCCTTGGCCATAAGGCATAGGTGAGTAGTGGACGATGATGGTGAAGGAGGCGGTGAAGGTGGTGGTGAAGATGTCGGTGAAGATGATGGCCCCATCACAAAAGCGGCAACCTTCTCTTTCTCATCATTGCTCTCATCTTCGGAGGAATCACAAGATGATTCAATGTCGGTGAGCCAATCACCAACAATGTATGCCTTTCCTCCCTTCTTCTTCTTGTAGAACTCCTTCTTCTTGCCATCCTTCTTCTTGTATGGCTTGTTCTTCTTCTTCTCATCTTCTTCATCACTTGAATCATTTTTCTTGCCCTTGTTCTTGTACTTGAACTTGTCTTTTGGTGGTCTAGGGCATTGATGAGCTAGGTGGCCAAGTTCACCACAATTGTAGCAATCCATCTCCGAGATGGGCTTTCTCTTGCTACTTGTGAAAAATTTCTTTTTCTTGCCGTCGAACTTGATGCCACTCTTATTGAGCTTCTTTAGCATCTTGGTGGTCTTTCTCACCATGAGTGCAAGTGATTCATCATCGACATCACTTTCACTTGAGCTTTCTTGCACTATCATGGCTTGGCCCTTCTTCTTCTTCTTGTCATGGCTAGCTTTGAAGGCCAAGTCTTTCTTCTTGGAAGATGATGAGCCCTCTTCCGGAGTAATGTGCATGTACATCTCATGAGCATTGATCTTCCCCAATACTTGTGTCGGTGTTGCGGTGGAGAGATCACTTTGATGAAGCACGGTGACAATGTGACCATACTTCTCAACGGGAAGAACACTCAAGATCCTCCTTGCAACATCCGATTGGCTCATTTGTGTGAGCCCAAGAGCATTGAGGTCCTCTACAAGAACATTCAAGCGAGTGTACATGTCATTAGCACTTTCTTTGGGAAGCATCTCAAAAGAATTAATTTTCTTTAAGGCAATATGATAGCGTTCCTCACGCTCACTCTTAGTTCCCTCATGGAGAGCACAAAGATTTTCCCACAAATCATGAGCGTTCTTTGCATTACGCACACGATTGAAGATATCTTTGCCTAAGCCCCGGTAGAGTGCATTTTTGGCCTTTGCATTCCACCGGTCGTACTTCTCCTCGTCACCAATGGGGTTTGCGGGATCCTTGATAGCGGGAAGCCCTTGGGTTGTGGCTCTAAGGCACCCGACATCTATGGCTTCGAGATACGCCTCCATGCGGATTTTCTAATATGGAAAATCATCCCCCACAAAGGTGGGAGGTGGTCCTTCCCCGTTAGACATCTTGCTCTAGGCGGTAAAGCCTAAATTAGGAGCAACACGGCTCTGATACCAATTGAAAGGATCAAGATGCCCAAGAGGGGGGGGTGAATTGGGCTTTTCTAAAAAAATAATTGCAAGAATTAAATCCTACAAGCCGGAATTCACCCCTAGTGCCTACTTGTGTTCCTAGTGAGTCTACCGACAAAAGTTTTGCACCCTAGTTTCCAATCCTAGTCTAGCATGGCAATTCTAGGAAAGTAAATCAAGCAATGAAAGTAAATACGAGAATGTAAATGCTTGAATGTAAAGGGCAAGGAACACGGCGATGTTTTTCTGAGGTATCGGAGAATCGCCACTCCCCACTAGTCCTCGTTGGAGCACCCGCGCAAGGGTGTCGCTCCCCCTTGATCCGCGCAAGGATCAAGTGCTCTCTACGGGTTCATTCTTCGACACTCCATCGTGGTGAATCACCCAAAACCGCTCACAACATGAGTTGGGTCATCCACAAGCTCCGCCGGATGATCACCAAACTCCCAATCACCACCAAGCCGTCTAGGTGATGGCGATCACCAAGAGTAACAAGCTAGAACTCTCACTTGACCACAACGAGCCCAAATGAGGAGATGGATGCACACTTGCTACTCTCTAATCACTAGTGAAGAACTCTCAAACTTTGATTCTCAAATCTCTATCCTCACTAGAGCTCTTGCACTCCCTTGCACTCTAAAGGGTTTTCTCAGATGTTTGAATGAGCAAGAGACCTCTAAAAGAGGTGGAGGGGATGTATTTATACACCCCTCAAAGAAAACGAACCGTTATGTTCTGACACGGGCTGACCGGACGCGCCGATCGAACTGACCGGACGCGCCGGTCGCCCATAACGGTCAAAACACGATTTTCAACTGAACGACCGGACGCGCCGGTCAGGGGTGACCGGACGCGTCCGATCGTGCAAAGGAGCTTACTGTAAACGCACCGGACGCGAGGCCGCGTCCGGTCGGTGATGACCGGACGCGTCCGGTCCTCTCTGGACCTTACTGGACTGTGATCGGACGTGCCGATCACAGCCAGGTCACGTCCGACGGGTGTTCCCCTCAAGTGACACGTGTCAGCCACTGACCACCGCGTCCGGTCCTCGCGAGGACCGCGTCCGGTGGTCAGGGCCGAAACCCTAGCCGCGGTATCGTACTGACCGGACGTGTCCGGTGCTGCCGAAGACCGCGTCCGGTCAGTGGGAAACAGCCCGAAACTTTCTGAAACGCGTCGCAACTTCAACCAAGTTGCTTCCAACTGAACTTTGAGCTATTCTAGGGTTGCCTAGCGCCAAGTTTAACAAGTGTGCACCACACCTAAACATAGGACTCGCCTAGGTCAAGCTACCCGTTCATGCCCCCCTTTATAGTACGGCCAAAAGAGAAAAACGAAGATCCTGACGACTACTCCGAATGTGTCTCAACACCTCGACATCCGGAACTAACCGTCCTTAATCTTGACGTCACTCTTTTGAAGACCGAAATGATTTCCATCAAGGGACACGAATACCATGGTGCCCAAAGCAGTTATAACCTCCATGACCTAACTTACCAACGTTTCTGCAAAACACACGTTAGTCATGGTAATAAAGCGTTGTCATCAATTGCCGAAACCAAACCTTGGGGCCTAGATGCTTTCAGAAGTTATTCCGAGCTTCACCTAAACCTGTGAACTTCCAAGTGTCTACCAAAATATCTTGGGCAATTAAAAAATGGAATAGCTTGGATTCAAATCTTATCACTATAGTCATGCTTAGTAACTTGGGTTTTGAATGGTTTTGTAAACACAAAGATAGTATTTGTTCCTTGAATGATTCTCTCGGGTCACTCAGTATTTGTAAGTGGTTCCTTACCAAGGCATATTTGAGAATTCTGCCTTCTCTTTTGATCATCCTACCTCTAAAAGCTTATCTGGAGTTTTGGGTATGGATGAAACTGGTGAAGCACACTTACCTTGTATATATTGTCAAGTCAAATCTCAGACCGCACTGGAGGAAAGCGTCATACTCTTAGATCAAAACAGTGCAAGTCTGTGGAATTTTTTTAGTGGAAATTATATTCCTCTTTTGGATAGGATCTCTTTTTCTAGCTTTTGAATTTGTGTCACACCCGGTTTTCTAAAGAACAAAACCAGGCTAATCATATGTGTGCCCAGGAAGTCCACACATATGCCAGAATGAAAAAGTATCAGAAACAATGTTATTATATAACGTATACATAGCTATATTAACACTTACATCAGAGTATCGCGGAACGGTGACTAAACTTCAGGCTCCATTCTTCTCAGGGACGGCTGACTGGGGGTAACATATGCCTAGCACTTCTACTAGTCTTCTGGAAACTCCACTACACCTTTGTCCTTCTTCCGAGTAGCATCTTACTACACACTGGAGTGTGGGGGAAATAGCAAGAGTGAGTCCATGTCGAACTCAACAAGTGTAACACATGGTTCATGAGGCTCAAAAAGGCTAGACACTATTTTACTGCGTTTAGCTTTTATTCATCAGGTAATTAGCAATTAAGTAGCATCAAAGTAATTCACTTCCCATTTATGAACCAATGATCAATTGTAATAAAGATAATGAATAGCATTAACATGAGCATAATATTAACAACAAAAATTAAGCATGATATAACAATGGTGATCATCTATCTGTAAATGTTCCAAGGCCGCTCGTATCCGTGAGCATGGCTAGTATACCAGTTTTTAACTCTGCGCAGAGGTGTACACTTTCACTGTGAGTTATAACTTCCAAATGCATGGGTTCGCGACTCCCCAAAACACCAGAAATCATATAAAGCCACTTAAAGGTTCGTCTAACAAGTTAGGGCCATTAGATTCACTCGGCAGGCAGATGTAGAACCCCCCTTCCCAGTGGCACAACAACCACAGCCTATACACACTAAGGACAGGGGCTCGCCCTACACCCAACGTGGCAAGCCGTTCTTACGCCATTTAAGGTAACCGCTAACAAGCTAGAAAAGGTCCTTTAAGCAACTAAAGCCAGAGCCATATAGCCCTCACAGCTGTACTGTATGTCCCGGATGATCACGTACAGATAAGTCCTTATGGAGAGTAACCAGAGCATCAAAGATAATACACATGCTCTAGCCCCCTTTTAATAGTAATTAAATCATCTTAATGGTTGCTTTCTTAATCCATTAATTAAATTACAAGATCATTGTTCATAGTTTGAGCACTAGCAATAACTACCCATATGCATTCCCAAGGTTGTCAAGGAATCAAGATAGCAATCACTAAGTTATAATCTCTAAGGTTGTCAAGGTAAGCACATGCATATATATGATAATTTCAATGTATAGGTAACAAGGATAGTCCTGTGTTATACTTGCCTTGATCCAAGCTTTCCTGATGATACTGCTGATCTGGCTCAAAATAATACTCCTGATCGTCAAGAAACTGCTCACCGTCTATACTCGATCATCAAGCATCAACACACAATCATCCGAGCAATCATACACGAAGCAAACAAAGAAACATAATTAAAACAGTAGACCAACAGTAGCAAAACAGTATAAAAAGTTTATAAAACTCTTCTACACGTTACTATGATCACACAGACGTAAAGATCACGAAATTCGGATTTAAAACGTGAAAGTTATGAATTTTCTAAGATTTCCTATAGATAAATAATTACTTTAATATAATCTCGAAAATTAAATTTTCCAAACCTACTGTAAAGCTACACTAACATGTAGAGCTCGCAAATACGAACCTAACGCAACTTGAACGGGTCAAATCGGAGTTAAAACGAAGATTTTATGATCAAAACAAGTTTAGTGGCAAAACTGTAAATAGTATCATCTTCTACCTTGAGCTGGGAGGAGCTCCGGTCAGCCATGGTGGAACCTCGCCGGAGAGAAGCAAGATGAGATGGGAACTCGATGAAACGGTGATAGATTCACACAAACGGATACACCACGGTGTAGAGAACGTCGAGGGCTACCTCTTGGTGGTGGTGGCCGGCGTCGGGACGCGACGGTTTGGCCGGAAAAGCTCGTCGGAAGTTCGCCGGAATGCAAGCTGTAGATGCAGAACTTCGTCGAGAGGTGGAGGGAGCTACGAGGGGCGGCTCGCGATAAGGGTTGTACTTCTGAAATCAGGACGTCGAGGGCTACGCCGGCATATATATAGTCGTAGAGTTTGGAAACTTTTCAGAATTTCTTAATTTCGGGATTATTTTAATTCCGCGAATAAAAATAATTCCAGAAAATCTAGAATTACCTTTTTGGCCGCGAAAAATAGCCCGGAGCTCAGAAAAATCATGGAAAAAATCCTGGAGACTCTTGGAGAGATAAGGAACTCAACTAAATGAGTTTGGACTCATAAAAAGATGAATGAAGAGATCAATAGAAAAGATGAAGCTCACGAAAATTGAAATTTTAAATCCAGAAAATGCCAAAAAGTTTTCCGGTGAGAAGTAAACGTCGTCCTATGGTATTTTGAAAATAGTAGCACTTACCAACACCAAAGACAAGCATCACACAAACACCACATTATCAAATTAATATAAAAAAGTTTAAAACCACAATTTTCTATATTTAAATTAGCAGCAACTTAACTTATCTAATAAATTTATTCAAATATTGAAATTATTTATTTTATTTAGTGTTTTCTAAGCACAACCCAAAGTGAAAATTTTGGGGTGTGACAATTTGAGACATGGCTATCTTATTCTTTTCATGAGCCTTCATGTGCTCATCATTTTTTAATACATCTTGGGACCTTCATTGTGTCCCCCCTTTTTTCTATATTTTGGGACCTTCATGTGTCCTATTTTTTTCAATACTTTTTGCATAGCCTTGATGTCTCTTTTCTGGAAATATGCTAGAGAGATCGTATTTGTAAAACATGGAGTATTTATTTTATGGATGGAAATGCATATTGTAGCGTATTCCCAGTGTAGGAATAGCTGATTATTTGTGGCGTGTAGGTGAGTTTTGATCTTGGGAGCATGAAACGACTCTCGACAGGGGTCACAAAACTTGACAAAACTCAATACAAAGTAAGAGGCATGGAAGGTTTTGTCATGTAGGATCATATATGGCCTTGGTAGGTATTTGAATGTCATTCAAGGAGAATGCTATTTGAATTTTTGTTTTGTAAATAAATCCCAAGTACTTTTCAAGAAATGAGCAAGAGTCATGTCATCCTACTATATCTCATTCGTCAATTACTTAGATAAAACGGATTCCCTACTAATAAATGTTCACAAGTTATTAGGAATATTAGCAAAGAATAAAAAGTATGCAAACTCTTCAATCATAGGTGGACATGGAGACGGAGCATAGAAATTTCGATTCATATATTCCATTTTAAAGCTTCTTTATTAAAGTATGGAATGAGAGAGTGAGAGTTGCACAAACCGAATTTGAATTTGATCATCTTTTGTGCAATCGAGTTAGAGGTGAGTGCGGTTTCTCCCCCACACTTGTTTTCATACCTATTCTTATTTGACAAAAATGGACAAGAAAACAAGTGCACAACATATTTCTAATAATAAAAAATTTATTCACTGATAAATTGTAGGTGCATTACATGATGAAATTTAAAATGATAAGAATGAAAAACTTGAAAGAAAAATGCGCCAAATTTATTCTTGTAGCGGGAGTGGCCTAGAGAGGTTCATCCAAAGCATCTACCACTCCTGCTGCCCTAGCCACCTTGTCTAATTTCTGGTCGAGCTTAAAGCATAAGCTGTTGATGTCATCAACCAGATCTCTAATTTTGGTGAGTTTGGTGGCTAGTCTATCATTGAGGCCCCAAAGGAGTTCTCGTAGGCTCTCATTTGGTGCTAAGAGAAGTGATGGTTGGTCCCTTAGAAGGTGCGTCCTCATCATCACTACTCTCGTACTGTCCTGCGGGGCGCTTAATCGGGGGCAGCTTCCTAAACCTCTTGATTCTAAGGGGTGCGCCTAAGGATTCCGACTCCTTTGTGGAGGGAGTCAGTTCACATCTTGACTTCTTAGCCGGTTTGTGCATGAGCGCCTTCCTATACCTGCCATCGGGTTTGCATATGCTAACTACAGTATAGGAAGGGCTAGACATAGTGGATGGTATAGACGAACTAGCACGAGTGACTGAAGGTGTTACAAGAGAGTGTTTGCTAGGTTTGCTACTATCGGGTGTTTTCCGCTTGAGGCCGATGGCGCCAATGGTTGGACAAGTGGGCGCCTTCTTCTCCTTGGCACCACCTTTGGGCGCAATGGAGCGTGCCATGGATTTCAAGCTTGAGCCACCACTCATAGTGTGACTTGGTGGTGGCATGATGGTGAGTGGTGTCTCTGTGATGATCCTTGCTTCCTCCTGCACATATGAGCTTTTAGGCGTGTAGTCAACAAAAAGTGGAGCTATGTCTAAGTCATAAATGGAGCTCGAAGCTTTATACAAAGAGAGAGCATAGCTAGCCATTGCTGATCTCTAGGAACTTGAGAGCTAGAGCTGCTTGTGAGGGAGAAGAGGAATGCTTGAAGCTTGGTGTGAGGAGAAGAGAGGCTATGGAGTAGCTTATATAGGTGCTCATGCCTCTACCAAGAAGGAAATCAACCGAACACCACCATGGACATGATACCCATAGGACCAAGGAGATATAGGAGAAAATAGAGGGCTAGTGAGCCAGGTGGGGTGCGGCCACACCTAGGGTGCGCTTGCATCCCCAGCTCCTGCCCTCGGTACAAAATTTTATCTACATTCATTTGCATGTATGAGTATCATAGATATGATGGTGTCAGGTCGTGAATCGACCAGATCAGCGAAGGATAGAGCAGGATAAGTTTGTGATCAAGGTGAATCAAAGAAATATTCAAAATTCAATACTCTTCATGATCTTGCATTTAGTGAATGGATATACATGTGTCTAGCAAGAATCAAGTAAAGATAAGCAAAGGTCATGGTATATTTGTGAGGGCATATTGGTCATTTTACCATGATGACTTTCTTAAAAGAAAACAAATATTTATATTTTATATTTTCAAGTAAATGAAAGAATATGTTAGTATGATCAAATTTTTATATTTTCATAAGTTTTGAATAAATTTAACAAATGCTACTAAATATATTCTATCTATTTCTTGGTCAAAGTTAAAGTTATGAGAAGGCTTAAGGAAAATTTTTAAATGTTGACCGTTAACTTTGAGAATGTTACCGTCATCATCCTAGATGGTGATTGCGCCATGTGGTGAAGTGTTGATGACAGTGTACGGTCCTTGCCATTTACTTTGCAATTTTCCTTAACCGAATAGCTTGACCTTTGAGTTGAAGAGCAAAACCTTCTCCCCTTGTTCTTGGCATTGTGGTATGCCTTCTCTCGCCATTCTTCTAGCTTGGCAATTTTTTTTGTCTGTTGATTTAGCTATGGATAGGAGCGCTTGGAGATTAGCAATCAACGTGCCGGAACCGTGACCTCTTTTGTCTCCCTTTATGTCCTTTTTTGTGTCTCCCTATTTCTCGTCTCTTTTGGGTTTCATCTCTAGCCTACCCCAACTTGCTTGGGACAAAAGGCTATGTTGTTGTTGTTGTTGTTGTTGTTGCCGGCTAGCTTCACAATCATATTCCAGCTTTTGATTGCCCAGTGAGCTCGGTGTTCAAGCTCAACAAGTAAGTGGCAACTCTTTCCATAGACTAGCTAGTATGGTGACATGCCAATGGGGATCTTATAAGCTATCCTATATGCTCAGAGTGCATCAGGAAGCTTGTTCTTCCATCCTTTTCCCATCTCATTGATCATTTTCTGTAAGATGTTCTTGATTTATTTGTTCGAGGTCTCGGCTTGACCGCTGGTCTAAGGATGGTATGGAGTGGCAATATTGTGCTTGGCTCCTAACTCTCTCAGGAATGCTCTGAATGTCTTGTCAATGAAGTGGGATCCTCCTTCACTTATCACCATCCTTGGTGTTCCAAAGCAAGGGAAGATCACTTCATGAAACATCTTCCTTGCATGCCTAGCATCAGTAGCTCGGCATGGTAGTGCTTCCACCCATTTTGACACATAGTCAACAGTGATGAGGATGTACTCGTAATCTTGGGACTTTTGAAATGGCCCTATGAAGTCAATGCCCACACATCAAATATTTCTATTTGAAGGTTAAAGTGTAGGGGCATCGCGTTGCGAAAGTTGATGCTTCCTTGGAACTGGCACTTCTGACACCTTCGGATAAATTCCTTGGTGTCCTCGTACATCGTCGGCCAGAAGAACCCACACTATCATATTTTGGCTTGTGTGCATATTTTGGCTTGTGTGCGGAATACTCCGTAGTGGCCTCCATATGGTGCTGCATGGCATTTTTCAACGATTTGCAGTCCCTTGGCTATTGGCACGCATCTTCTCACTAGGCCATCTGAATAGACTAGGTACAGATACAGATCATCCCAAAGGTGACGTCAGCTTTCAAATTGTAGCTTTCTCCAATTTTCACCTGGTGGTACATAGCCTGAAACCATGTAATTCACAATATTTGCATACCACAGGTTGGAGTCTGTCACCTTGAGGAGCATGTCGTCACGTAGGAAGTCATTTATTGGTAGTCCTTGCATGTTAGTGAGATGCATATGCGAAAGATGATCAATGACAGTATTCTCCACTCCCTTTTTATCTTTAATTTCAAGGTCAAATTCTTGGAGCAAAAGAATCCATCTTATTAACCGGGGTTTAGCATCTTTCTTAGTAAGCAAGTATTTTAATGCAGCATGATCAGTATACATGATAACTTTTGCCTCCACTAAGTAAGACCTAAACTTGTTGATAGCAAATACAACTGCTAAGAGCTCTTTTTCAGTGGCAGCATAGTTTAATTGTGCTCCCGTCAGCATTTTGCTAGCGTATGTGATCGCGTGATGCTTCTTATCTTTGGTTTGGCCAAGGACACACTAACAGCATAGTCACTAGCATCACACATGATCTCGAAGGGTAGCGACCAATCCGGTGGTTGGATGATTAGTGCTGAGATGAGTGCTTTCTTAAGAGTGTGGAAAGCAGCTAAGCACTCATCTATGAACTTAAAAGATGCATCCTTAGCTAACAGGTTAGTAAGGGGTCTAGCAATTTGTAAAAAGTCTTTGATAAACCGCTGGTAGAACCCTGCATGACCTAGGAAGCTACGGATTCCTTTGACATTCACGAGGGGTGGTAGTTGCTCAATGACCTCAATCTTGGCCTTGTCTACCTCTATCCCCCTCTCGGACACAAGGTGCCCAAGAACGATGCCTTCACGGACCATGAAATGGCACTTTTCCCAATTAAGTACCAGGTCCTTCTCTTGGCATCTCTACAAGACCTTGTCTAAGTTCTCTAGATAGTGGTCAAAGGTTTTTCCATAAACTAAAAAGTCATCCATGAACACCTCCATGATTTCTTCTATCATGTCTGAGAAAATAAACATCATGCACGCAGGTGCATTACACAACCCGAATGACATTCTATGATAGGCGTAAGTTCCATATGGGCATGTGAAAGTTGCTTTGCTCTAATCATCGGGATGGATGGGATTCTGATGATACCATGAATACCCATTGAGGAAACAAAAGAAAGAATGCTTCGCCAACCGCTCTAACCTTTCATCAATGAAAGGCAGTGGGAAGTGGTCTTCCTTTATTGCCGCATTGAGTTTCCGGTAATTAGTACACATTCTCCACCCTGTGATGGTACATTGTGGAATTAACTCATTTTTATTGGTTTCAACTACCGTCATTCCTCCTTTCTTGGATACCACTTGGACGGGACTTACCCAGACGGTACAGGATAAATGATCCCGGCGTGAAGAAGTTTGAGAACTTCCTTCTTCATGACTTCCCGCATCGCATTATTGAGCTTGCGTTGGGGTTCACATGATGGCATGCTTGTAGGGTCAATAGGAATACAATGGGTACAGAGTGTTGTCCTAATTCCCTTGAGATCTTGCAAGGAATACCTAAAGACCGACCTATGCTTTTCTAAGATGGCGATGAGTTTGGATGTCTCCTCATTAGAAGGCTTATCGCTAATGATTACAGGAGTGTTTAGAAAAGCATAGCATAGACCAGCGGGCAAGGGTTTTAGTTCAACCAGAGGTGGTGCTAGGACTTCCTTGGTGGGAAGGTCAATGGTTTCTCCTAAGTCATCCTCTTCTTCTAGGAAGAGTTTAGCATCCTTTTCTAAGGACGACTCAGGGAAATCAAAGGGTAGGACTAACATGACCTCCTTGGGCAGGTCAGGATAGGGGAGAGATTCTACCACCGAGTTTTTGACTCGAGTGATAGTATGGTGAAAGTGTCTCTCCCTAGCTTTACATCCAACTCCCCTATTTTTGGTGGGTCAACAAAGAGCTTTTCTAGGGGGTGCCTCTATCAAAACATCAAAGTCCTAAATGTCAAAGCATGGAAATCGAGGGCCAATGTGATGTTTCCATGGTAGAGGTGATGTTGTGTGTAACGGAACCGTCCAAATTATAAGAGCACAAGTACAAAAACAATCACCGAAGTGATCAAATTCTCGCACTTGAGCCCATATAACTCCGGTAGTCCAATGAAATCACGAGGGATTTCAAACCAACCAACATACAAGCCAAGATCGTAGTGATTCAACATAACAAGTCACATGTTACAACCATTTCACAAGTAGTTCAATATACATCGGAGTTCAACATAGTTATTACAACTTAATTTGAAAAGTAGCGGAAGCAAAGTAATTTGAAACTAACATAATCTTATTTCAAATACATGCCAGTACCAATGTCATTTTCCAACAAAAGCATTGAGAGAAGATAACTCAGAAGGATCATGCCCATGATCACACTCTGCCTCTAAGGCAGGAGCCAACCAACTCTTGCAGTCGCCAAGGTACAGCACAACCTGCAACAAGTGGGGATAAAACCCTGAGTACGAGAAGGTACTCAGCTAGACTTACCCGTCAAAAACCAGAAATAAAGTGACACCAAGGATTATGCAAGGCTGATATAAAGTGGGCTAGCTTGACAACATTTTGCATACAAGCTTAATATGGATAAGTAATCATTAATGTTAAGCATCAAGTTAATTATCATTAACCTATCATCTATATTAGAACATGTACTAGAGCACTCACTTTATTAGGAGCAAACAATATTAACCATAGCAGGTATAAATTATGGCAACCTTTCCATTGTTATCCAATTAACCATCCGTTCAATTTAATGGAATCTACGTTGCCGCTGCTCAAGTCAAGTGCTCACTAACCGGGAGTGACGGCGATTCGAATCGAATTCCTATACAGCTGGAGGGGTATTTCTAACACTCACCGAGTCACGCCTGGCGAGGGCTGCTCAGGTCACCTTTCGTACAGTTCAGGAATCGCGGGTCCGAATGATGTCGCATCCCCAAGGGCGACACTCTGCCAGGTGATAGGGACTCTAACCCCCCTTGGTCTCACGCCAATGTCCCCAAGCACATCCTTTCTCTCCTCCAAGATGCAACCTACCATTTGATTCCCGGCCCGAACCATACTACTCGACTTCGTGGTCGGAACGACTTATCCGGTCAACTAAGTGTTAGACTGCGTTCAACATGACTCAAGGATGTACAGCGAATCGGTCCTTAAACGACTCAGACGGGGATAGTTGCACACCCAAGACCTCCATGTCTTGTTGCTTCACTATCGTCATCCCGCCCGGTCTCATTTCATTTTATTAACACATGGTTCCATTCCACGATAGCAAATATAGCCAACCGTGCCATATATGAATATCCCTACATCTCGCAGGTGATAGGAAATCACCTGACTTCTACCGCTTAAAGCAGGGCTAAGCATCTACTCGATCCTAGTCTATGTAGGATTCAGGGATTCATATATCTGGACAAGGAATGATATAATGCAGCAAGGTTTTCAACCAACTCCTACCACTTAATGCAACAATACTTATATAATTAATTGCTTTGAAGGTAGGAGGCTTATAATGCTCCGGGGCTTGCCTGGGATCCGACTCAAGTCAGAGTTTGTCAGATGAAACTCGTTTGGCGAGCATTCCCTCATTCTAGCACTTGTCCGATCTTTCCATCTCCGAGATAGGTCCACCAATACCATCTTCTGGTTAGCTCCACATCACGTTCTTCGCGTGGTGCATCTAGCGTACCTAAATGAGATGCAAGGTGCAAGTGTATGAATATATGGGAATGCAATAGATGATGCATCACACACTAAACAAGGCAAGTACAAGGTTACACTAAATACACATAAACACTTCACATCGCTGAAATAAACATCACACCACCTATTATGCTAAGATAGCAAGGGAAGCAATACCAAACATAACTTAAGATTTACAAAACCTCAGGTGTACTAACTTCATCACCAAGGGCATGAATCACACTTATCAACATGCAAAGCAAGTCAAGATGAAGCAACAACGATAACTGGAATATATGTCAATTTCTGGACTTGCAAACAGTAGCTTCATAAATCAATCATATCTGGAGTTCCATAAGTCCAAATGACTTGCAAGAAGACATTCTGGAAAGCTTAGGAAATTATCTACATTTCATTTATAATCATCACAGCATGATTCCAAAGTTTCACATGTTGAATTTACACAAACACAGAAACTGGTCTAGCAAGACAGAGAGCAAGCAATTCTGTAACCCAACTTTAAATAGCTATAACTCCTAAACCACATGGCCAAATGCCACCAAATTTTAACAGAAGCTAGATACATAAATT
This sequence comes from Saccharum spontaneum, assembly GCA_022457205.1. Taxonomy (NCBI): domain Eukaryota; kingdom Viridiplantae; phylum Streptophyta; class Magnoliopsida; order Poales; family Poaceae; genus Saccharum; species Saccharum spontaneum. The sequence goes on from CM039582.1 coordinate 43,625,633, forward strand.
ATCTACAACTTTTGTATAAACAAGTTTTACAACAAAGCATATTATCATGAAGAACTTTACTAAGTTCCCAGATCTGTCCAGAAACCTCATTTGCAATAAATAATTATTAACTTATGTTGCAAACATATAATTGGACAAAACCAACTTTACCAACATGTCACCCATGACTAATGAACACCAGAAAACATAGTGCCCAATGCTAGATAAATTATTTTAATACATTTCTTAATTTATCTTAGATAATTAGGTGGAATTATGAACACATATTCAAGGTGCACAATAAATTCTACCAAAATTACAGTGGCCTACATATGCTCTAAAAAGTCTACTGTCCAAATTTTAAGTCATGTGGACATGTATATCAACCTCTATGAAAAAGACAAATAACTATTGCAATAAATCAAGTGAGAGTAGGTTAAACCTAAAACTCATTCATACAGCACCCAAAATTCATGAAATTATTACCACACATCAATCATCACATGGGTAGCATGCCACAAAAATTTCACTTAACTTAGAGCTCTAAATTTGCAGTTATGAAAATGACAAATACATCTAGCAATGAAAACCTAGATGCAAAGATCTATTTTTTAGAACTAAACTTTAAACTAAAACATTATATATTATAGATCTACTGCATAGATAATTTCACAAGGATTCCAAAAAGTCCTCATTTGCTATTTTACGAATTTTCTATCATGAGATATTAATTTCCAAAGATTTAGCCTTTTTCCTACAAAAGAAAAACATTAAACCGAAAAAGAAAAGCACTTTTGCCTCGAGGCCCCTGAACTATTCGCAAATCAAAACACACAGAACGGTCCTTTCCTACACTATTCATATGAGTCTATGGTTTTCACTTAACCCCCTGTCTTTTCTCGAATTCGCGCCCGACGTCCCTCTTCTCCTTTCCCCTGGCCGGAACAGAGGAGCTCGCCGGAGCTCGCGATTCACGCCGCCCCAGGACTCGTCAGCGGAGAATCGAGGCTCCCAGAGCATCACCATACCCAACCGTGCCTGCAGGAGGTCGAATCACAGATTGAGATGGGCGGTGGAAGGCTGGCCACGGGAGCCGCAGCCCGGTGGCGGATGAGGGCGGCAGGACATCGGCCGGAGAACAGGATGTTGGCGGCTTGGTGGGGGAGAGGCTTCCCGGGGTCTCGGCGCATCCGCTAGGGCTAGCTGCACAGGCCAAGGTGGCCCATGGCCTCCTGACCACGCGCGCGTGCGGCATGCCGCACCGGTGGCCGGTCACGACGATGCAGGCCTTGGCATCGGCGGCCAGCAACGACGGCGGAATGGCGGGGAAGACACCACGGACGCGTGCGCACACATAGGGCTACATTGCTCGGCCAGAGAGGCACTGGGAGGGAGAGGCGACCGCGGCAGCATGGCATCGGCCATGGCGAGCGGTGGTGCGGACGCTGAAGCGGGGAAGGCAAGAGCCAGGGGTGGCAAGGGAGAGCGAGCACGGATGAGGGGAGGGGCGAATGGAGAACTCAGACGTCCGCGTTGGAAGAGGCCGGGGTGCGTGGAGGCAAGGCAGGAGCTTCACCCGCGCATGGTCTCCACGTCCTGGCCACGCGTCGTCCACTGGAGCCCAACGTCGAGCACGTGGTGTGCATCGCTGTATGCAACTTGGAGTCCATGTTTGGGCTGGTTCCAGTCAAATTTGGGCCAAGGTCCAATTACAAAGTTTGTTGCACACCCAATGATCTTCAAGTTCTGTTTAAGGGCCATGGTGATTTGAGCTCTAGATCATGAGATAATTAAGTGTCAATATGATATTGTCAATGATTAATCTAACTTCGGTGTTTTACTCCAATTAGTTGGTCAACAGTGGTCAAATCAATGTCACCTTTTTGTATATCCTACTCCAAGATCTAAGCTCCAACTTTTACATTTGGACCTACTCAAGTTGCTTAACGAAAACTCGAGAACGCGGAATGCCAACATCGATGACCATGGATTCTAGACTTAGAATATTTTCAAGTCTGAAAACTGTAGAATATTCAAACTTCAAGCCTCTGTTTGACAAACTTAAGGATGGATTTAGACCTAGGTCCTTAAACAAAGGTTGCAGCACATAAACCAAACTACATCTTTTATTAAAGGGTCATGGACTGGTTCAGCATGGTTTGAGAGATAAAGATTACCAAACATGTCAACTTATTGCTGCCACTCAAGGACTTAGACAAATTTCTGATCTTCCCAAAAACAGCAGCTTATTCAATGTTGTGGGCTCTATTTGACCAAGCTAGAAACCAAATTGGCCCTTGACCATTAAACAAAGTTTGTTCTATCCAAGATGAACTACAATTTTTGTTTAAGGTCAAACCTCATAACTGGTACAGAAGTCAAACTTTTACTTTGGTCATGTATCAACTCGGTAAAGCCACAACTAGGGTTTTAGGTCAATCGGGGCATTTTCTTGACATTTGCTCGACATGAACCCTTCACGACTTTTGATGTAGAGTTCATCTAGAGTCATTTGGGCAAAGTTGCAAAGTTTGGTTGATGATCTATAATTCCATTCACTTAATCACGCCATTTCAAGAAGGATATGACTTATCATTTCATGTGACTTTTTGATTCCAAACTTCATGAAACTTTTTCAGGGATCAATATAGATAGGTACCAAGGTGAGACACATGAAGATATTTCAATAACACTACCCAAGCATACATCTTGAAAAGGGGCCTATATGTAAAGCAATGGTGCAACATCCAACTTTAGGTTAGGGCTTATTTCCCTAGGTTTGACCTTGACATCGTCATCTCCACTAATTTATCGTGTTTGAGCTTAAACCCACTACTTAATTGGTGATCAACACCTGGGGTGTTACATTGTGCAGCAATCCTAACCCTTTTAGGCTGGATCATAGGGCATTTCTAAGGGTTTTGACTGTAGGAGCTCAGGTTCCTTGCTCAAACGTGTGAGTGCAAAGGATTCTGACATGAGATTTGCCTATAGTTGGATTGTACAACACCTCCATCCAATTCCCTTGGATTTTGCAATGGATAGGTAGCGAAGGGGTGTGAATCTGAATTTCTTCAGAAGAAAGCTCTCCCTCGTATACCCATTTGCTACTCGTGAGAGCGATCAACTCCTTAATGGACTCTTTAAGAGATTCTTTGTCCATAGGCTCAAAAGGAGTGACAGGGATTGGTGGCCTCTTTTGGCATTTGTAATTTGAGGTATTTTCGAAATCTTTGAAAAAACTCGTCCTCGAAATGCGAAAGGTCTGAAGGTTGGAAACCTTCCTCTGGCTCTTCTGGTTCGGGTGAGGGTCTCTCTTTGGATGGTACAGGTTCGGCCTCAGCCAAAGACACTTCCTCATGGCTCAGCTTGGGCTCTACTCAAAGGGGTTCTAATGGGGGAATGTTCTCTAGAATGCGGCCTAGGAGAGCTTCTCCTTCTGCTGTGGTTTTATGGGTAAACGAACCTCCGATGGCTATCTCGAGTTGTAGGGCAGATTCCTTGCTAAGCCCTAACCAGAAATGTTGTAAAAGCACGTGGTTGGGTATAGACAAGTCTGGACTAGATCTCGTTAAAATTGAGAATCTGTCCCAAGCTGTACCTATATATTCCTTCTCTTTTTGTTGGAAGTTGAGTATCTCTTGTCAATGGGCAGCGATTCGGAATATAGGGAAGAATGCAAGACAGAATTTGTTCCACAATTCCTCCCAATCACTAGCTACCTTCCCTACATTGTGGGCATACCATTGTTCCGCTCTCATCAAGTGAGAAAGAAAACAACTTCCACTGAAATGTTTCTTGTGACAAGCCCAAAATGGTCAGGCAAGCACAGAGCTGCTCAAACTCCCGTAGGTGATTGTTTGTGGTCGTTGTCGATAGATTTATACCGCCAACATAAGCCCAAAAAGGAGGAAAATACACATCAATACACACATATACATATGCTTCTGACCTATTTCCACTTGTACCAGTAGAATTGATGTGAATACAGAAACAGGCGCCGTAAAGAAGTGAAACATAGGAAAGAAGGCGCTTTTTAGAAAGCGTAAAGGGGACAAGAGGAGGAAGAAGCCCAACCAGAGCCAAACCTAGGTCAACCCACCTACCCATGCTGATCCAGGCCCAAAGGAGAGGTGGCAGCGCGAAGTAGAGGCCGAGGGGGCCACCCCAAGCGCGCGCGCCCTGGGCGCAGCCGCGCCCCCCAGGCCCATTCTCCGCGTGCCGATAGTGATCAATGTGGAGGCTGGTGGTGCGGGGTGGATCCGGGGAATATTCCTCCCAACCGACTAGGCCAAGCCCCTATATAAGAGAGGGGAGGGGTGCCTCTACACACACCACAACTTGGGAGCACACCTCACTCCACTCTCCACCTCCACTCTTTAGCTTAGATTAGGAGTAGAAATAGTAGAGGAGCAAGGCTTGAGCCACCAAGGAAGGCTTGTCTCCTTGGAAGAAAGGATCTTGGGTATGAATAATACTACTATGCTTTCTTCCAAGTTCAAGCTTTCATATCTTTTATATAGTTGTGCTATAGAACTAGAGTATAGTTTTCATGTTATAATCTTGACATATGAACTAGCATATAGTTTGTGTGCGATGATCTTAACATGTTCATATGACATGATCTTAGCATATGAACTAGACTATAGTTTCTATGCTAGGGTTTCGTCATATAAAACTTTATGTTGAAACATTCGTACTATATGTCTATTGGGGTTTAGAGCTAAGTACAGGTGGTGGTTCATCATGCCTTCGGGTATGCCACAAGTTCTTTACCTGTCGATCCGTAGGGTCAGGGACTGCGGGGGACTTGGGTGGTCGCTATATACACAGGTGAGGTGCCTAGGTATATAGGGGCGGGTGATTGCATTTCCCTTTCTACCGTCAAGGTGTCGGCGACATGTGGTGACAGCCCTGTCCGTCCCTTGAACTTCCCCATGTTCGTCTGGGGTGTAGGAGTCTAAATTGTCACATGAGGTTGCTGGCAGACCAGTACTCGATGGCCTCCCGACCCATTCTCATGCATAGCTCTAACTCTTAACCATGTATATGTATGATCATCAACTGTTCTTTGCACGGCTATATTAGACATGTCTGCTCCACTTAGGAACATTCTTTTATTCTTTGTTTTCCCTTTTATCCTTGAGGTTAGCCCATGTGTGTGTCACACTATCTTATGCTTATCATGACTTACCCCTGTACTGAGTACTTGTCTATTATGCAGTCATATTATCTTGTCCATGTCCCTAATAGAAACTTATACACCATGCCTTCCTTTGGGAAAAATATAAATAACGATACCCTGAATACTTCCGGGTGAAATGCTACAACGATAGATCTGTGCACTTGCGGATAACATCTGTAAATGTTATGACCTATCAGGTGTTTCTAGGTACAGTTACCATGGGAGGGCTTAAACCCCAATTCTTGGTGATTGTGCTTAGAAATACCAACCAGCATTTTTGTCAAGCTGCTAAGGGTAGACCCTGTGTCTGCTCTTGGTGGTCATGCTAAGAAATACCAACAAGCATTTTTGGCGCCGTTGCTGGGGAAGGCATTGATTAAAAAGAATCTAGTAGGACATGTTCATGATAATGTGTATGTATGGTAGCCATTGCTCTTATAGGCTAATCTTGCATGTTTTCTCGTGTTGTGGATGAAAACAGGATATTGTAAGAATGGTTTCAACTTGTCGGACATCTTCATTTCTGATCTAGAGGCACTCCTAAGGAAGAAGGGGTCTCGTGCCTCTACTTCCTCTACCACTCCACCGACAACTGAACTACTCACCCTTGTATCAGCTGCTACCACTACTATGGCCCAGAAGTCACTCTGTGAGTTCTTTGTCCCGGCTGTTGCCAACGTGCCCATCAGGCCCGCTGTCAACATTGGTGACAAAAACTTTGAGATTAGGACCGGGTTGATCACCATGGTACAGGCCAATCCATTCTGTGGACTGCCGAATGAGGATGCCAACGCACACCTATAGACCTTCCTCGAACTGTGCAACACAACCGTCATCAAAGGCGTTGCACCTGATGCTGTAAGGCTCCGTTTATTTCCTTTCTCCCTTGTGGGGAAGGAAAAATTGTGGTTCTACATGGACAAGGAACCTGTCAATACCTGGAGCAAATGCTCCGAGGCGTTCCTCACAAAATTCTTCCCCATAGACAAAACCAATGCCCTGAGGGGAAGAATTACCAATTTCCAGCAGGAATCAACATAAACCATCCCTGAGGTGTGGGAGAGGCTGCAAGAATATATTCAAGCATGCCCACACCACGGGATGGAAAATTGGCTCGTGTTCCTGAACTTCTATGACGGGTTAACACCCATGTCAAAGGAGCACATTGATGTTGCTGCTGGAGGAGCATTCCTCTCACTCACCCTCAATGAAGCCATGACTCTCATTGACAAGATGGTAGCCAATTGTGGGTGGGGTGAAGAGCGAAGCCCACCCAAACAAGAAGACATGCACACCGTGAAGGAGACGGATGTTCTTGTCAGAAGAATGGACCTCCTATTGAAAAGGCTTGACGAGCGTGCCGCCAAAAAAAGTGCAATGTATGGCACCGTCAAGGCCATGGACTCACATATGATGTGCAAAATCTATGGTGGAGTTGGCCATTTGGGGAATGACTGCCCCGAAACCCGTGGAGCCATTGCCTACATCAACAATGGGTTCAACCAACAAGGACGCCAGAATGGGTGGAATCACCAGTCACGCCACAACATCGAGGAGGTAATTCGAATTTCAACTCAATTTACAATTGGAATGAACCTTCCTTAAAAGATTTAGTCTTAAGCCAAGTAAAAACAATTGAAACTCTTAAAGAAAATTTGAAAATTAATGATAAAATGCTTGAGGTTATGAACTTTAAAATAGAAGGGTTAACTTCTTCTATGAACAACCAACTGAGCTTTAATAAAAGGATAGAAACACAATTAGCTCAGTCTGCTGCTATACCTATTGTTGATTTGGGAGAAATTTCAGGGCAACCTGAAACTTCTATCGAATCTGTTAAAATGGTCTCAACGAGGTTCGGTAAGCCTCTGTGTCAGAAAAGCCAAGATCATCTCACAGAATCACCATCCATCACCAAGAAAGAAGATCTTGGCCGCCCGACAATCACATGCTCAATCAGCCCACATGTCATCCACAACGCCTTCCATGACCTTGGAGCAAGCATGAACATCATGTCCAAGGTAACATATGATGAAATCCTAGGTGGACCTTTGTGCACTATAAATTTTCAATTGCAGATGGCAGATCAATCACTACGAAAGCCGGAGGGAGTAGCCAAGGACGTTTTGGTAAAAATTCGAGATGCATACATCCCCATGGACTTCGTCATCCTTGACATGGGCCACAAGCAGAGGGTTCCCCCGATCCTAGGAAGACCATTTCTTAACACTACAAATGCAGTCTTACATGTGGCGTCAGGGCATGTTAGTTTTCATATGCAAGGACAAACTATGAGATGCCCATTCAATGGGTTCAACAAAAACAAACAGCCCAAGACACAACCACTAAGTAGTGTTAAGCAGATATGGCAGGCAGAAAGGTCAACATCTTAATCTACTTCTACAGACATGGATGAACCTTCAACAAGCAAGAACTAAAAGGAGAAGAGTCATGTTCAACGGACATTAAAAGGAGAGCCCTCGCCGCAAGTAAACGGTAGTTATCCTTTTTAATATTTTTATACAAATAAACATTGCTAGTATAGATAGTAATGGTAAAAAGAAAAAAAAAGAAAAAAAATATTTCATAAATATAATAACTTGATAAAAAGTTAGTTAATCTTCATAAGTTTTATATGAAGCATATTTAAGTTTGAAGCATGGTTCATACGATCATGTCTTCATAGGCTTTTTAAACTAGCATGGTGCTTTGGTTAAACTGCCTACTTTGATTAAATTTTGAATTTGATCATTGTTCTGAAACTTGCTAAATATGAAACTTTGAATGATAAACCAAACCAAAAATATTCATCTTATTGAACAAACTTTTGTTTATACTAGCATGCTTGGGTTTGAGAATATGATTTGTTGCGTTCATGTTTTCATAGACTTTTCAAATTAATCATGGTGCTTAGGTTTACTAGTATGCCTTGATCAAATTGAATAATTTGCTTAATTTGATCGGCGTTCCAAAAGCAGCTAAGTATAAAACAAGGATAAAAATATAAAAATTCAAAAACAAACAAAATACCTGCCTCGGAGTCTTCATCAAGCAAACTCGGACTTCTGGCCTTGAGCTAGCTTGGGGAGGGTCCCGCACAGGTATGATGCATTGCATATTTACTTTCTTGCATTCATTTCCTTTTTGCATATTTATTTTATCATGCATAGGAAACTAAAAATAAAATAAATAATAATAGCAGTAGTAATAAAATAATATAATAAATAAAATAATAAACAAATTCTACTCCATACATATGTGTTGTAGAAATGTATTCCATCCTTGTTGAAATGATAAATAGTTGCTTTGTCTTATGTTTTAAACTATACCTAGCTTATAGCTTAGTCTTCTCCAATGTTTGAGTTTATTGGCTTAAAAATATTGCTTACCCTGAAAACTTGAAACTTGTGGGTGCAAAATGCTAAATCTGGTCTAAGTAGTTGTTTGACATGACATAGAGAAATAGACTTTGCTATGACTTTGTTCTAAGAAAGACTTGACATCCAGAGATTTTATTTTCAAAAAAACTAAAATTAAAAGTTCCTCAATGATCCAAAATTCCTACTAAAGCCATATGACACATTTGTATACAAAACCTCAGTCATATACTACTTGTTTTCATGGTGAGCTTTGTCAAATTGTTGTGACCAATGTTGAGATTCTTTTCATACACCTATGATCAAGATCCACGTACACTTTATAAATAAAACTCTATGTCAAATATTTTTCTCCAGAAGTTATCTAGAAAGTATGGGCTATGAAAAAAAGGAATATATATATGAGAATAAAGATGCCATGCTAAAAGAGCATGAGCCAAAAAATATAGAAAAAGAGAGAGAAAACAATAGGTACCTTGATGCCCGCCAAAAAGAGAGAAAACAATGGGTGCTCCGACACCCGCCAGTGAGAATAAAGATAGCCCATACTCTCAAAGATTTCAAAAAGAGAGAGGCATGACATTTGAGTTCATAAAAAATACAAAAATATTACACACTTGCACAATCTTCATCAAGGTATATGACTAGTCTCTCCTATGGTCCAGTTTTTGACTTAGCAACATGATATGATGCAAGTATGCCAGTTTTATCCCTACCAATCTCCACAAAAGTCTTATTAGATGGTAGGATGAAAGAAAGGCAAAGTCAAAAAGCCCCTATATAAGAGGGGAGGGGTGCCTCACTCTACACACACCACAACTTGCGAGCACACCTCACTCCACTCTCCACCTCCATTCTTTAGCTTAGATTAGGAGTAAAAATAGTAGAGGAGCAAGGCTTGAGCCACCAAGGAAGGCTTGTCTCCTTGGAAGAAAGGATCTTGGGTATGAATAATACTACTATGTTTTCTTCCAAGTTCAAGCTTTCATATCTTTTATATAGTTGTGCTATAGAACAAGAGTATAGTTTTCATCATATGACATGATCTTAGCATACGAACTAGACTATAGTTTCTATGCTAGGGTTTCATCATATAAAACTTTATGCTTAAACATTCATACTATATATCTGTTGGGGTTTAGAGCTAAGTACAGGTGGCGATTCATCATGCCTTCGGGTACGCCCAAGTTCTTTACCTGTCGATCCATAGGGTCAGCGACCACGAGGGACTTGGGTGATCACTATATACACAGGCGAGGTGCCCGGACATATAGGGGCTAGTGATTGCATTTCCCTTTCTATGGTCGAGGGGTAGGCAGCAGGTGGTGACAACCTTGTCCGTCCCTTAAACTCCCCCACGTTCGTCTGGGGTGTAGGAGTCTAAATTGTCACATGAGGTTGCTAGCAAACTAGTACTCAGTGGCCTCTTGACCCATTCTCATGCATTGCTCTAACTCTTAGCCATATTTATGTTTGATCATCAACTATTCTTTGCACAGCTATATTAGACATGCCTGTTCCACTTAGGAACATTCTTTTATTCTTTGTGTCGGTGTTCGGTCCCGTGGGGGTCCTAAACTGACAAGTGAGGGATGCGTGTCCCTAACCTGGATGGTGATGCAAGGAGAACACACGGGGGTTTATCCTGGTTCGGGCAAAGGAAGGCCCTACATCTAGCGGGGGGGAGAGTTTTGTATTTCCTTACACCGAGGTGCTTGTGTAGGGGTTACAAGCTTACGAGAGAGGGTGGCGAGCCGAAGTCTCAAAGAGAGAAAAAGGAGTACAAAGAGGATTGCTTGAGATGTTGATCTGAGGATTGTGAGCCCTAGCTTGCTAGTGCTTGGCTTCTGGCTTTGTGTCTTGCCTGTTGTTCATTTGTAGGGTCCTGGCCTGCCCTTTTATAGGGGAAGAGGAGGCCAGGGCACCGGGGAGCCTTGAGGTGATGATTTGTCGATCCCTGTAGGAGTGACTGTAGCGATGTGCCCCGGGAATGGCCGGCCATCCCTAGACACCGTGGTGACGCTGGGGATGAGATGGCGAAATGACCCGGAGCACCGTGCCACGCCGGCCTTCCTTGTGCTGGGCGTCGAGGCCGGGTCGAGGCCGGACGGATAAGGTCGAATCCCAGAGATTGCGGAGTACGGCCCTTGTCGTATCCTTCCTCGAGGGTGACTGACGACAAACAGTGCACGGTAAGGTGTGTATAGTGACAGGTTTTACCTTCCATCACGGGATGGGCAGTAAAACAGTGAGGACTGACATCGGCATTGCTCCCACGTCAATCCTGGTTGCGGCCATGTTGGTAGGTGGTAGCAGGTGTTCGCATTAAATGCTCTGACTTTTGTCTTGGGGTAGGTGAAGTGAGGGGATCGAGCGCTCTGACCCGGGGTCACGCGAGTCGAAGTCTTTTCGGTGGGCGGACGAGCCTCGTGCGAGTCGGAATGCGGTCGAGGTGCTTTGTCGTGCGGGACGGGGCACGGTCGAGGCGTTCCCATCGAGGGTGCCTCGTACGAGTCGGAGCCGGAGCGCGGTCAAGGCACTCTATCGAGCTGGCCTCGTACGAGACGGACCCGGTATGCGGTTGAGGCGGGCTGCCTTTTGCTGTGGCTTAGTCATTTTGTTTTTTTATTATCGTTGGATGTGGGTACCCCCATACTGTTGGTACCGACAGTAGCCCCCGAGCCTTTGGGTGAGTGTGTGATCACTCTCCCAGAGGCTTGTTTGTTGATGAACTGGAGTCGTAGCGTCGTGGTTTTTGCCGGTGGGGGCGCGCGAGCGCACCCACCGGGTGTAGCCCCCGAGGCCTCGGTGGAGTGTTGAGACTCCTCCGAGGTCTTTTATACATTCTATTGGGGAATGGTTTCTAGTGGTGGCGGGATACGTGCCTTTTTGTTTAGAGTTTGGTTTTGTTGCGGTCGAGCCCCCGAGCCTCGTGCGCACGAGGTCGATCAGAGTCCCGGCCGTCTTTTGTCATTTGACCCTCACGCTCCTCCTTTAGGAAGGTGGAGGAGGGGTGGGGAACGCCGTACTACCCTATTTGGGCGAGTTTCGACGATCTCCGGCGAGCTACTAGCGGGGAAATTCGAGTGTGAGCCCGTGCTCCAGTCGTTAGGAGTCAGCTAGTGGCCCGGAGGCGCTCTCAATAATGCCAAGGAGTGGTCGTGTGGATCTCGATTCCCTGCGATCGGATCCGAGGGCTCGGTGCCTCCCTCGAGGGGATTCCTACATCGAACTCCTCCTAGAGCCTCGAATACGTCTTGGGGTGCCTCGAGAGCATGGCTCGAGCCCTGGCCATGTACGGCCGCATCCCTGGTCGTCCCTAACTCTATCGCTCGAGGGCAGCTGTCGAACCCCGGTCGAGGGCCAGCTTCCGCTCCCTCGAGACTTATGGCGGGCTCGGAGCCTGTTTACCAGGTATCTGGGAATATCCGTCTGCGGATCCTGCCCCGCCCATTAGTGGGCGAGATCAACGCGGTAGTGGGCGACGTGGCGTATGGTTATGATGTGGGGGACAGCCACGCGCCCAACTCCTGCGAGATTCAAGGAAACAGTTAGGTAAGAGCATTAAATGCGAGAAACCGCTCCTACCTTTTCGCGCGGCCGTTGGGCTTCCGCCGGGGCTATAAAAACAAAGCCTAGGGGCCTGCCTCCCCTACTGGCCCTGTGTGTTCTTGCCTCCTTTGCCTTAGACAGCTCTCTGTGCCCCTTGCGCCCTCCGCCTTCGTCCAGCGCCGCCACCGTTGCACCCCCTCTGTCCACACAGCTTTTCCCCGCGCCAATGGCAGGCAAGAGTCAGATCCTCCCCGCCGACGACTGGGCCGCCACCTCGAAGACGGAGAGGAGGCTGGAGGAGCTGGTCGAGGATGGATTGCTACGGCCGAGGACGAGCCGGTCACGGCCGGAGTGGATTGCGCCGTCGCCCAACCACCGGGAGCTGACACCCCCTGAGGGATACGTGGTTAGCTTCAGCTGCTTCCACGAGCGGGGGTTCGGCGTGCCGGCGACCACCTTCATGCGCGCGCTCTTCCACTACTACCGGGTGGAGCTGCACCATCTCACCCCCAATGCCGTCGCACAGGCCGCCATCTTTGCTGTGGTCTGTGAGGGCTACCTGGGGATGGAGCCGTAGTGGAATTTGTGGCTCCATCTCTTCAAGGCGGAGCTCTTCGCCAAGAAGGCGGGGGAGAAGGGGCTACGGTGCGCAGTTCGAGCGGGGAGCTGCGTCCTGCAGGTGAGGTCTAGTCGGGCAGATCAGTACATCCTAGCCCACCTCATCTCCTCGAACAGCGGCTGGCACGACGGCTGGTTCTACCTCCGTAACGACAAGAGTTAGTTGCCGAGGTATACCGGCCGGGTGTTGGTCGCTCGGGAGGAGAACTGGTCCTACAGAGTCACGGAGGCCGAGAAGCCATGTCTGGACCCGTTGCTAGCGGCGCTGCAGCAACTTCGTCTGCGGGGCTTGATGGCGGCGGCGGTGGCCACGGCATTCCACCGTCACAGGGTGATGCCGTTGTGCTAGCGCCGCCTTCGTCTTGACCAGATGACACCGGAGGCGCCACTGGAGGGGAGCCGGATCTCGCACGAGTCCCTCACCCTCGAGGAGGTCCTCTGGCGGGCGCGCCGGATGGTGGGGAACTTCAAGGCGGATGAGGTCTACAAGGTGCCCATGCTACCTACCCAGGGGTTCGAGCCTCTGGTAAGTGTTATTACCTAGCATGTTTGTCTGTTTTGTCTATTTTCGGATTCCTCTGATTTAGTCGAGGTCGATGCACAGGATTTGTCTGCGGTGCGGGAGATGCGGCCGCCAGTCCCAGAGGACCAGCCCGCCCGGGAGGCTCGACGCCAGCATGCGTCCCAAAAGAAGCAGACAAAGGAGACTGCCAAGAAGCGGCAGATTCGCAAGGCCAAGGAGAAGGAGGCGCTGAAGAAGCTTCGGCACCAGCAGGCCCTCGACGGGCTTCCCCTCGCGGAGTCTCCCTCCGAGACGGTCTTGGGGGAGGACGATGATGACAGCGACGGGGACGATGACGACGCCCTGTCACGGTACGATGCCGCGACCGGCCTGGCGGACCTCCTCGACGTTCGTCCGCTCTTGGAGCCCGTTGGGGGGTCGTCCTCCCGGGCGTCGGTGTCGGTCGAGGTGGTGGAGGAGGAGATGGAGGAAGAGGCGGGCAAGGAGGCGGGCCCCTCGACGGGAGGGGCCGCCCCATCCCAGACCCCACAGGAGGGGTCGACGGGGCCGCCTCCATTAGTCGAGGCCCCGTAGGCTCAGTCGGCGGCTGGAGTGGCAGTGCTAGCGTCGTCATCGGCGGCGCCACCGGTGGGCGTGAGGACCCGAGGCCAGCTAGCCTCTGAGGCGCAGAGGACCCGAGGCGGCCCTCCAGCCAGGGCTCCAAGGAGCACCCGGCCCGCCGGGGGGCCGGCCGCGAGACCGCCGCAGGCAGCGCCGGGGGGTTCAGATCGGCCGGGGTCGAGGCCCTTGGTGCCCCTTTCCGGGTAAGGATCTGTGCTCCGCTTTGTCGCCTTTCATTGGTACCGTTTTCTGATGTTTCTTCGCTTCACAGGCTCAAGCGCAAGGCGAAGCTAATGGGGCCGACCCCCACAAAGTCGCTCCGGGCGAGCACCGTCATCATTAATCGGACGGCGGCGCAGGATGTCGCCTGGATCGAGAGGCTTCAGACCGCAAAGGAGCGCCTGAAGCAGCAGGAGGCGATGGCCCAGGCAGAGGCGGGCATCTCGGCGGTCGCCGGTTCCAACCCTACCGCACAGGGGTCGGGACCATCAGAAGTGGCGGCGCCCAGCACAGGCGGGGCGGAGCCGGGGTCGTCGTCGACCGCCGAGGCTGCCGTCGAGGCCGCAACGGCCGAGGCATCTGTCCGCAACGTGGAGCGGGCGGATGCGGATGTGGTTATGGAGGAGGTCCCGCCGGCGGCGGGACAGGAGGCGGTGCAGCTGGGAGAGCCGCAGCCGTAGCAAGACCCGTCGGCAGAGCCGGCGGCCACGGTGTTGGGTGGGGTCGTCGAGCCCCTACCCGTGGTCCTAGAGGAAGAGGTGCCGGTGGTCGAGGGGCCAGCCCCAGCAGAAGGGTCGACACCAGCCATGGTCGACCTCACCCTCGACGACTCCCCCCTGGACAAGGGGAAGCAGGTGGTCGGAGTCGAGGGGGTCGAGACCGTGGACCAGGCTGGTCCCTCGGCGGCGGTTGGTGAGGCCGGAGCTGTGGGTGAGGCCGGTCCTTCCGCGGGGCCGGAGAGCGCCCCGGCCGGACCATCGTTCGAGTGGCCAGACCTCGCCGCGCTGGGAATACCTCGAGGGCCTCCATCGACACATAGATCGATCGCTTCATGTGGTGACAGAGGCCGTGTCACGAGGCATGCAGGACGCCACAGAGGTACGTTTGGCTTATCGGTTCTTTTACGGTTCTTTTGTCGTCTCCCTTTCTTTTGGTTCTTAACCTCTTTGGTTTTTCCGAACCATGATCAGGAGCTTAAGGAGCGCTCCCGCCGCAAGTCGCTCTTCATTCGAAATGAGAGCGGCGTGTGGGCGGCGCTTGCCCGGCAACGGACTCTGGTGGAGGAGGCCAACAAACGGCTTTTCGATCAGAGTGCCGAGATGGTCGAGCTGCGTGTCGCCTACACGGCGGTCAAGGAGGAGGCGGTGCAGGCCTGGGCGGCCGAGGCCGTGGCGCGTGAGGACGTGACCAAGGCCCGGGAAGAGGCAGCTAAGGCCCACGAGGATATCGTGCCCCTATCGGCATGGGTGAAAGAGCTCAAGGAGGACGTCGCCCAGGTCAGCCGTCATCGTGACACCCTCAACATCCAGATTGGGCAGGTAACCGCTTGCTTCGGCGCCCTGAAGGACGAGGTCGCGGGGCTAAGCGGAGCCATTCAGGAGAAGGACGCGGTTCTTCTGAACGCCCGCCAGGAGATCGAGACGTTGAGGGCGGCCGTTCGTGACAGGGACGACGCTCTCCAAGGGCTCGAGAGGACGTGCGGGGGGCTCCATGACGAGATCGTGGGCTTGCAAACCCATACGGAGGGTAAGTATTGGTGTTACGACCTTGGCGTCGAGGCCCCGTATTAGTGCTAATTTAGTTAATTGTGTTTCAGAGCTGGAGAGGGAGCAGCGGGTGGCCCAGGCAGCGGCCAACTCCTTCCAGAGCCTCCTCGAGGCCGAGACCCAGTGGACCCAGTTGCTCCAGGGCACGATCACCTCTATGTGTGACGGCCTGGGGGTCGAGCCCGATGCCGACACCGGGGAGGACGCCCCGGGGAACTCCTTCGTCCGCCGGATGGTGGCGCTAGGCCGCCTCGTCTGGGAAAGGATACGAGGCAGCCTCCACCATGGCGTGAAGAGAGCACTGGCCGTCGTTCGGTCTGGGTTCATGTTCGACATGGAGCTTGTTGCTGACGGCTTCATCACTGACCCGGACCGGACGAACGAGGAGAACGAGGATGCCTGCTTGGACCTGATCGAAGCCACCGAGGAGCCTGGAAGCCGTCTGGCCAAGCTTTTCGAAGCCGAGATGGTTCCGCCTACCGACGACGAGGGCCTGTGAGCCAAATCTGGGCACAAAGGCCCGTGTAATAAGTTAGTGTTTTGGATTTTGGTCATGGTGGCCTCGGAGGCCTTAAAAAACTCAGAACGTAAACCAGCGCTTGGTTTTTTAAGTTTTGCTCGAGCTTTTCTTCCCCTTATTGCTTGAATCATGTTTTTGCATGATTTACTTAGCACGTCGTCGTGCCTTTGAGCGTAAGGGAGTGAGCGGAGGTACCGTAGCCTTGGAGGCGTGAGTGATCTCGCGGCTCGACTGCCCTCGAACTCTAGGGTGTTTTTGCGGCCTCGCAGATCGTGTAAGAACCTGATTTAAGCGACGGGGGGTGTTCTCCTTTTCAAAGTTATGAACTACCATTAGGTCTACTTAGCGTGTGGTCGCGCCCCTAGGCGTGAGGGGTGAGTGGAGGTACCGTAGCCTCGGAGGCGTAAGCGATCTCACAGCTCGAGAGCCCTTTTAAGCCTCAGGGTGCTCTCGCAGCGATGTCGACCTAAGAGGTAGTTCTTTAACTTTGAAAAAGAGTACAAGTTTTTAAGAGTACAAGTTTTTTCGGGGACCAGGGGTTCCCCCCCTTGTAGCCCCCGAGGGAGGGTCGATTTTGGGAGAGCAGAGTCGATCCTTCCTCATTGTTTGTGAAACGACAGTTTGAACATTGTTGTATTCTTTATTGATGATATTGAAAAGAAATTACAGAGCCTCGAGGCTTTTTAAGGGAAAAAGCGACGTAGCTGTTCAATGTTCCAAGCGTTGGTGAGGATTTTTCCCTTCTCATTGCATAGCTTGTAGGTGCCCGGCTTTAGCACTTCTGCGATGATGTATGGTCCTTCCCACGGGGGCGTGAGCTTGTGCCGTCCCTTGGTGATCTGGTTTCGTTGTAGCACCAAGTCACCGACATTGAGGTCACGCCTACGGACATGTCTATCGTGGTAGCATCGGAGACCTTGCTGGTACCTGGCAGAATGTAACAGAGCCACGTCGCGAGCTTCCTCGAGCTAGTCGAGGGCGTCCTCTCTTGCGGCGTCGTTATTTCTCTCGTTGTAGGCTTTTAGCCTTGGGGACCCATATTCTATGTCAGTGGGGAGCATGGCCTCAGATCCGTAGACTAAGAAGAACGGAGTGAACCCCGTGGCTCGACTCGGCGTTGTTCTTAGGCTCCATAGGATCGAGGGGAGCTCGGTAGCCCATCTCTTCCCATGTTTGTTTAGTTTGTCAAAGATTCTGGGTTTCAGGCCTTGCAGGACCATGCCGTTGGTACATTCCACTTAGCCATTCGTTTTTGGATGAGCGACGGCTGACCAGAGCACACGGATGTGGTGGTTGTCGCAGAAATCCAGAAACTTTTTACTAGTAAACTAGGTGCCATTGTCCGTGATGATACAGTTGGGAACCCCAAAGTGGTGGATGATGTCGGTAAAAAAGAGCACAGCTTGCTCGGACCTGATGCTGGTGATAGGGCGGGCCTCGATCCACTTGGAGAATTTGTTGATGGCAATGAGCAAGTGGGTGAAGTCGCCGGTTGTCCTTTTCAAAGGTCCGACAAGGTCAAGCCCCCAAACGGCAAACGGCCACGTGATGGGAATGGTTTGCAGGGCATGTGCTGGGAGATGGGTTTATCTCGCGTAGTACTAACAACCTATGTAGGAGCGTACTAGCTTAACAGCGTCGGAGACCGCGGTCGGCCAATAGAACCCTTGTCGGAAAGCATTTCCGACAAGGGTTCGAGGTGCTGCGTGGTGACCGCAAGCCCCCGAGTGTAGGTCGTCGAGCAGGTCTCTGCCTTCCTCATTTGTGATGCAGCGTTGGAGGACGCCAGTAGGGCTGCGGCGGTACAGCTCCCTACTATCGCCAAAGATCACAAAGGTTTTGGCCCGGCGAGCGATCCGTCGAGCCTCGGTCTTATCCGAGGGGAGGTCCCCTCGGATGAGATAGTCGAGGTACGGAATGCGCCAGTCAGGCTCAGGGTCGGATGGGAGGGTCGAACCTTCCACCTACATAACCTCAGCCCCGGTCGAGGGGGTTTCTGCTTCAGGTGGGGGTCGAGTGATGGCCCGTCGACCCCTCCGTCCAGCCCAAGGTCGATGGATGGTTGCTGGAGATCCTTTGCGAAAACGTCTGGTGGAACCGTAGTTCGACCGGACGCGATTTTCGCCAGTTCGTCGGCGGCCTCATTATACCTGCGCGCGATGTGGTTGAGCTCAAGGCCGTGAAACTTGTTCTCAAGGCACCGCACTTCTTCGCAGTAAGCTTCCCTCTTGGGATCACGGCAGCTTGAGTTTTTCATGACCTGGTCGATCATGAGCTGGGAGTCACCTCAAACGTCAAGGTGTCGGACCCCGAGTTCAATGGCAATTCTCAGCCCCGTGACAAGCGCCTCGTATTCGGCGACGTTATTTGATGTAGGGAAATGAAGTCGGATGACATAACATATGTGAACTCCGAGGGGCGAGATGAAGAGCAAACCCGCGCCTGCTCCCGTTTTCATCAATGACCCGTAGAAGTACATGGTCCACAGTTCAGCTTGGAGCAGTACAGGGGGGAGTTGAGTGTCGGTCTATTCTGCCAGGAAGTCTGCTAACACTTGTGATTTAATGGCTTTGCGCGGCGCGTAAGACAGGGTCTCGCCCATGAGCTCGACTGCCCACTTGGCGATTCTACCCGAGGCTTCCCGGTTCTGGGCTATCTCTCCCAAAGGGAAAGAAGAAACCACAGTTACCGGGTGACCTTCGAAGTAGTGCCGGAGTTTGCACCGTGTCAAGACGACGGCATATAGCAGCTTCTGGATTTGCGGGTATCGTACCTTGGTTTCTAAGAGCACCTCGCTAATGAAATAGACCGGCCTCTGGATGAGCAAGGTATGCGCTTCCTCGGCCGTCTCGATGACCAAGACCGCGCTGACTACTTGTGTTGTCGCAGCGACATAAAGTAGGAGCGGCTCTCCTGGGGTCGGAGGAATGAGGATTGGTGAATTAGAGAGTGTAGCTTTAAGCTTTGCAATAGCTTCTTCGGCCTCGAGGGTCTAGGAAAAGTGCTCCGATTTCTTCAGGAGGCGATACAGAGGGAGCGCTTTTTCGCCGAGGCGCGAAATGAAATGACTGAGTGCCGCCAAGCAGCCCGTGATCCTCTATACGCCCTTCAGATCTCGGATGGGGCCCATCTTGGTTATCGCCGTGATTTTTTCTGGGTTGGCCTCGATGCCACGCTTAGACACGATGAACCCTAAAAGCATACCTCGAGGAACGCCAAAGACGCATTTCTCAGGATTGAGCTTGATGTTCTTTGCCCGGAGGCATTTGAACGCAACGTCAAGGTCGTTTACCAGATCGTCGGCTTGTTTGGTCTTGACAACGATGTCATCGACATAAGCCTCGACGGTTGGTCCGATGTGTTCCCCGAAAATGTGTTGCATGCATCGCTGGTACGTAGCCCCCGCGTTCCAGAGACCGAAAGGCATCGTAACGTAGCAATACATGCCGAATGGGGTAATGAATGAAGTCGCGAGCTGGTCGGACTCTTTCATTTTGATCTGGTGGTAGCCGGAATATGCATATAAGAATGAGAGAGTTTTACATCCCGCAGTGGAATCAACGATTTGATCAATGCGTGGCAAAGGAAAGGGAACTTTTGGACATGCTTTATTTAAACTAGTATAGTCTACACACATTCTCCACTTCCCACTCTTTTTCTTAACTAACACAGGATTTGCTAGCCACTCAGGATGATGAACCTCCTTGATGAATCTGGCCTCCAACAGTTTGTGTATCTCCTCACCGATGACCTTGCGCTTCTCCTCGTTGAAGCGGCGCAGGCGTTGCTTCACCGGTTTGGAGCCGGCCCGGATCTCCAAGGCGTGATCGACGACTTCCCTGGGTATGCCCGGCATATCCGAGGGACTCCACGGAAAGATGTCGACATTTGCGCGGAGAAAGTCGACGAGCACTGCTTCCTATTTGGGATCGAGGGTGGCGCTGATGCTCAGCGCCTTTCCCTTGGGATCGACAGGGTCGAGGGGCACGAGCTTGACGTCCTCCACGGGCTCGAAGGTGCCGGCATGGCGTTTGGGGTCGGGGATCTCGTTGGCCAGACCGTCGAGGTCCGCCGCTAAGGTTGCCGACTCCAAAACAGCCTCGCCGTGCTCGACACACTCGACGTCGCACTCGTAGGCATGTTCATATGAGGGCCCTACAGTGATGACACCGTTTGGGCCTGGCATCTTGAGCTTGAGGTAGGTGTAGTTCGGGGCCGTCATGAACCTGGCGTAGCACGGGCACCCCAGGATAGCGTGGTATGTTCCATGGAATCTGACCACTTTGAAAGTGAGAGTCTCCTTTCTAAAGTTGGAAGGTGTGCCAAAGCAGACAGGCAGATCGACCCGTCCGACGGGTTCCGCCCGCTTCCCTGGCACGACTCCGTGGAAGCCCCCGACGCTAGGTTGGAGACGCGTCCTCTCGATCCCTAGGAGGTCGAGGGTCTAGGCGTAGATGATGTTGAGGCTGCTTCCACCATCCATGAGTACCTTGGTGAGGCGCGTGTTGGCGATAATGGGATCAACAACAAGCGGGTAGACTCCTGGATTAGGGACGTAGTCAGGATGGTCACCACGGTCGAAAGTGATGGCCACCTCAAACCAGTCAAGGAAGTGGGGGACCACCGGCTCTACAGAGAAAACCTCACGCCGCTCTCGTTTGCGCTGGCGCGTCGAGAGGCGGGTCAAGGGTCCTCCGTAGATCATGAAGCAGTCATGGATCTCGGGGAACCCCCCATCCTTGTCGTCGCCCTTGGGATCTTCTTTCTTGTCATCCTTCTTGACGCTTGCGCCCTCAAAGTACCTGCGGAGCATATGACAATCTTCGAGGTTATGGTTGGTGGGTCCCTTGTGGTAGGGACATGGTTCTTTGAGCATTTTGTCGAAGATGCCCCCACCAGGGGGGGCTTGAGGTTTCTTGCGTTCGACAGCAGCGACAAGTTCGTCAGCCGGGGCCTCGAGCTTGCCCTGCTGGCTTTTCTTCTTTCTTCGGTTGTTTCTCTTGGAGCCCCGGCTGGAGCCCGCGGGATCGTCGACCTTCTGCTTCCCTTTGTCCTGGTCACCGCCAAAGATGGCACCAACTGCCTCCTCGCCGGCGGCGAAGTTGGTGATGATGTCCATCAATCCATTGGCGGTGAGTGGGGTGTTACGGCCCAACTCTCGGACCAACTCCTTGTAGGTGGTTCCAGAGAGGAAGGCCATGATCACGTCAGAGTCGGTGATGTTGGGGAGCTCAGTGCGCTGTCTGGAGAAGCACCGGATGTAATCCCGGAGGGATTCACCCGGTTTCTACTTGCAACTCTAGAGGTCCCATGAGTTGCCGGGGTGCACATAGGTCCCCTTGAAGTTTCCCTCGAACACCCTCACGAGATCGTCCCAGTCGTGGATCTGTTGGGGTGGGAGATCCTCGAGCCATGCTCAAGCGGTGTTGGAGAGGAACAGGGGGAGTTGTCGAATGATGACCCAGTCGTCGGTGGCCCCACCCAGCTGACACGCCAAGCGGAAATCGGCGAGCCAAAGTTCGGGTTTGGTCTCGCCGTTATACTTGGTGAGAGTCGTGGGAGGGCAAAACCGAGCCGGGAGTATCGTCTCGCGGCCTTACTGAAGACCCGAGGGCCCGGAGGCTCGGGTGAAGGGCTACGATCTTCTGAGCTATCATAGCGCCCGCCTCTGCGCACACGGTAACCTCGAGCCACACCGTCACCGTGCTTGCGCGTGCGGTGCTCGACGATGTTGCCACGGGTGTCTCGAGGTTCGTGGTCGTCAGCGATGTGCTCTGGGACAGGCGCCGCCCGGTTTCACTGGGCAGGCTCGGGATGAACCGAGGCCTCTCTCTCCTATCGCGAGGGCTCGACGAGCCGCTACGAGGCTGGCTCGTGTCGCCTCGAGGCAGAGCTCTCGGCCTGTTGCATAGCAGCGGTCTCGAGGAGTTCTCGGATTTCATCTCGAGCTCGACGGGCATCGGGGTTTGACGGCTCGGGCATGTTGCGGAGGAGCATGGTGGCGGCGACGACGTTCTGGCTGGCTCGAGCGAAAACCGGGGAGTCGACCACCTGGTCCTCGTCGATGCGACAATTGACGTCACGAGCTCTCTCGCGAGCTCTCCCACCAAGTGCGTGTGCCGCACGCTCACGCTTGAGGGTTTGTTGGAGTAGGTGCAGGTTTTCTCGTTCCTCGTCGAGCCTGTCCTGCAACTTGCGAATTTGCTTGAGCTGTATTCCTTGATCTGCAAGGAATTGAGCCTTGTCTCGCTCGGCAGGGAGCTCGACATGAGGTGGCGTGTGCCTTCCTTCAACTGGCTCCTCGTCCTCCGATTCCAACGTGCTTGCTTCGTCGATGTTGAAGCACTCGCGGGTCGGATCGTAGGTGTCGTCAGCCGAGTCGGAGTCAGGGGCGCCGAAGTAGTAATATGATGAGGGGATGTGGGACCATTGCAAATCACCTCCGTGGTCGCAACGCTAAGAAGCAATCACACGGGGCTCTGTTTCCGAGGTCTCCGTAGAGTCCAAATACTCAGAAGCCGGCGTGGATGCAATAAGGTCCAGAGTGGAGCGTAGATGGTGCCCAGGGAGTTCCTCGTAAGCACTCATGTTAGTGCTCACAGAGGAAGCGTACGCCCGGGCGACCGGGTCTAGCCCAAACGGGAATGGTGATGGAGATATCGTCGCACGCGTTGAAGTGGTTGGACCGGGTAGCAGCAGTGTCTCACCGGACGGGGGAGCGGCGGAATTCTCCATCGGCATCTTACCCTCAGCCAAGCTCATCCTACACAGACCCTCAATGAGGAAATCTAGGTTGGTGTCTGGATGAGAGGCGCTGGATCGGGGAATCCCACCACCCTCCGTGAGGTAGATATGGCGGTTGCGCCGGGCTCGTCGTCGCCTGGCGGCCCGCGCCTGCCGAGAGCGTCGATACTGGCGCAGTGCTCCCCTAGGCTGGGAGAGCTTGTAATCCTCGTCGATCGGGTGCCTAGGCGGGAGGAGGACCATATCGTAGTTGTGGCCAAGCGACATGAACTCCAAACTCCCGAACCAGATCACCGTGGCCAACGGGAGTGGGCATTCGGGGTCAGCCATCCAGGAGAGAATGGCGGGAAAACGACGTTGGCACGCAGCGGCCCCCTACCTGGCGCGCCAAATGTCGGTGTTCGGTCCCGTGGGGGTCCTAAACCGACAAGTGAGTGCTGCGTGTCCCTAACATGGATGGTGATGCAAGGAGAACACACGGGGGTTTATCCTGGTTTGGGCAAAGGAAGGCCCTACGTCCAGCGGGGGGGAGAGTTTTGTATTTCCTTGCACCGAGGTGCTTCTGTAGGGGTTACAAGCTTGCGAGAGAGGACGGCGAGCCCAAGTCTCAAAGAGAGAAAAAGGAGTACAAAGAGGATTGCTTGAGATGTTGATCTGAGGATTCTGAGCCCTAGCTTGCTAGTGCTTGGCTTCTGGCTTTGTGTCTTGCCTGTTGTCCGTTTGTAGGGTCCTGGCTTGCCCTTTTATAGGGTAAGAGGAGGCCAGGGCACCGGGGAGCCTTGAGGTGATGTTTTGTCGATCCCTGTAGGAGTGACTGTAGCGACGTGCCCCGGGAATGGCCGGCCATCCCTGGACAACGTGGTGACGCTGGGGATGAGACGGCGAAATGACCCGGAGCACCGTGCCACGCCGGCCTTCCTTGTGCTGGGCATCGAGGCCGGGTCGAGGCCGGACGGATAAGGTCGAATCCCAGAGATTGCGGAGTACGGCCCTTGTCGTATCCTTCCTCGAGGGTGACTGACGACAAACAGTGCACGGTAAGGTGTGTATAGTGACAGGTTTTACCTTCCATCACGGGATGGGCGGTAAAACAGTGAGGACTGACATCGGCATTGCTCCCACGTCGATCCTGGTTGCGGCCATGTTGGTAGGTGGTAGCAGGTGTTCACATTAAATGCTCTGACTTTTGTCTTGGGGTAGGTGAAGTGAGGGGATCGAGCGCTCCGACCCGGGGTCACGCGAGTCGGAGTCTTTTCAGTGGGCGGACAAGCCTCGTGCGAGTCGGAATGCGGTCAAGGTGCTTTGTCATGCGGGACGGGGCGCGGTCGAGGCGTTCCCGTCGAGGGTGCCTCGTACGACTCGGAGCCGGAGCGTGGTCGAGGCACTCTGTCGAGCTGGCCTCATACGAGATGGACCCGGTATGCGGTTGAGGCGGGCTGCCTTTTGCTGTGGCTTAGTCGTTTTGTTTTTTATTATCGTTGGATGTGGGTACCCCCATACTGTTGGTGCCGACACTTTGTTTTCCCTTTTATCCTTGAGGTTATCCCATTTGTGTGTCACACTATCTTATGCTTATCATGACTTACCCCTATACTGAGTACTTGTCTATTATACAGTCATATTATCTTGTCCACGTCCCTACTAGAAACTTATACACCATGCCTTCCTTTGGGAAAAATATAAATAACGATACCCTGAATACTGTCGGGTGAAATGCTAAACGATAGATCCGTGCGCTTGCGGATAACATCTGTAAATGTTATGACATATCAGGTGTTTCTTGGTATAGTTACCGTATGAGGGCTTAACCCCTATTCTTGGTGATTGTGCTTAGAAATACCAACCGGCATTTCTGGCACCACTGCTAAGGGTAGACCCTGTGTCTGCTCTTGGTGGTGACGCTAAGAAATGCCAATAGTGATGATAAGGGTTTTCATAATCTAACCCTGAGAAGGCTTATTCCCAATCCATGGCTATAAAGCCTGGGCGGAGTTTGTAACTTGAAGCTGTGATTGGCTTCGAGGATTATGGAGGTTTGACGAGCTCGCCCTTGGGAGCAGAAAGGTTTTGAATGGTAGGTTGCTCCATTGAAAAAGAATAAATAGAAAAGAAAGGTAAAAATAAAGTATACACGGGCAAACTAGGATCGGAGACTAAAACGACAATCGTTCCCCGGCAACAGTGCCAGAAATACTTGTTGGTGCTTCTTAGCATAAGTAGAAAAGTCTGCAAGTGCACGAAAGTTGTAGCACTTCAACCGGAAGTATTCAGGGTATCGTATTTTCCTAAAGGAACGGTAATGTAAGTAGTCTCTTGGCTAGTTTACCTAGAGAAAAAGACGAAGGGTAACTTGGGTAGTGAGGTTCATCTAAGGCTAGAAACCTTAAGTGAAGATAACTTTGCTACTACAGACTTACTTCAGGCACTAGATCGCACCTGGTCTGCCAAGTGATGCCAACCTGTACTCTACGCTGTACCCGAACATGGGGGATTACGAGGGACGGACAGGGCTATCACCACCTGCCGCCTACCCCTCAACCATGGGATACGAGGCAAACGAAGGTAATGTGTAGATTAGACACCACGTCTACGCTAACCGCTACTACTCTAGCATTGATCAGGAACTTCCATCTTTATCAGGATTCCTCTACTAGAGCACCCATCATGAGGACGGACGACGAACCCGCAAGTAAGTAGTAACAATGATAACTTAACTTAGGGAATCAAAACCAATAGATGAACACGAACTTCTTACTCCAATTAGTAAGACGATCGTAGAGGTACAAGTGTAGAGGGGGCCGACAAGTTTGGCACTTCGTCCACCTGTGGGACAAGGCTCACCGAGTACAAGGGGTAGAAGGTACCACTACTCCGCTTTTCCTCTAACTCTTTCCCTATCGCTAAGGAAAATATATGTAGCCCTTCTTCTTCTTCTTCTCCAAAATGTGTATGATCATCATGATGTGAGGTGGAGGGCTTCTTATATAGGCTTGAGTATGACGGTTTGGTGCGGTATTTTTGGTAAGCACCACATGCAGCCGTCATAGGAGCATTGAATGCATCGCCTCCTGAAGAGTGGGCCCGAGAGGCGGCAAGGGGGGTGCGACCGCACCCAGGGTGCACCTGCACCCTGGTTGGCGCCTCCCAGCACTACCTTTGCCAGGTGGGCTTCTGGATGGGCCTGGGCCACTGTTACGTCGGTAACTCGGTCTGGTTCTGTGTTTGGATGGGTTTGATGTTTGTTTTGCTCAAATACGCCTTATGGAAAGCGCATTTTAGTGAATTTCTGCATTTGTTCCTGCAAAACATATGTATAGCAAAACTCGTGGAAATGTTAGTTGTAAAGCCCTGCTCCTAAGTTTTGGTGGTCATATTCTCTTTATTTTGTTGAAATGTTGGCGGTATAAATGTGTGTTAAGAACCGCCAACAGGCGGTTGCTAAATGTGCTCATCTCTGTTAACCATGAATGCATCTAGGCCCATAATTCCGTTTGGCAATTAAGGATGATACAATCATTATGACTAACATGTGTTTTGTAGCGGCATTACTTTAGTGAGGTCATAATGATGATTGATATTGGGAAATTATGGTTTTCATACCACTAATTGATGGTGTTCATTTTGGTTTTCAAAGGATGAACACGAAAATTGAGGATTGGCTAGTTCTAAGTGTCTATGGTGTTGAGGGACACTTAGCATAGTGATAAGATCTTTGTTTTTCCTTTGGCCATACTATAAAGTGGGGTATGAGAGGGTAGCTTGACCTAGTTGAGTCTAGTGAGTGGATGTGGTGCACACTTTTGAAAACAAGTAGCTCAAATGAAACCCAAGAATGATTGGAATCAAAACCCAACTCAAAGGGTTTGATTGGACGAGTTGCACCGGACTTGACACAGTGTCCTGGTTTTAGCCTTAAAAACCAGCTTGCACATTGCAGTCTGGTGCACACCAGACGTGTTGCACCGGAAGGGTCTACCATAGGTGGATGCTGGCGTATGGCAGTGTAGTTGAACACAACGTGTGACAGAATCGCTCAATTTATATACAAGATCAAGTATGGCTGCCCCGCTTAACATGTTAGCACGCACACACTTTCACTTATATAAACCCGGTAGTCCGTCGAGTGTCAAGAATGACCTCGATAAATCCACGTCACAACAAAGATCGTATTAAACTAAGCAAATACACATCACACATATGAGTTTGCAGCGAAAATAATATTACACAATGAACTTGTCCGGTGGTGCACCGAACTTGGCCACTGCACCTTTCTACCAAAGAGGTCTGCAAATGGTTGCTGAGGGACTCAGCACTCGCTAGACTCCATCTATACATTTCCACTCTCCAACAACTTTTCTATATCATGTGCACACTCTAAAGAGACATTACCGCACTCCATCTTTGGCTATCGATAAATTGGAATATAGGATGGCAATATTGATAGGAATAGACATATTGGTGGAAAAAAACCTCCAATAAAATTTTAATTATATATTTAAATATTTTTCCTATTCTATTGTTGGTTTCTTGCTAGATGAAGATAGAAAGTGGGGCTAGCTCTCTAAAGTATGCACAAAATATAGAGAAGTTGTTGGATAGTGCAAGGATATAGAGATCATTTTTTAAGTGGCTCTTCAAATAAGAATTTAGGGAGTGAATTTAAGAAAGACTATTAGAGCATCTCCAAGAGTTTCCAAAACCCACTCCCAATCTTGATTTTTTGGCAAGTTTGAAAAAAATACTCTCCAACAATTCCCTATCTTAACTCTCAATCTTTTCGCACTTGGGAAAACAGACCCAGCCACGCGAAAATATATGCGCGCGTATCAATCGGCCAATCTGGAGGTAGAAGGATGTGGGGAAGAATAAGGAGTAGACAGGATTCCCAATGCAAATATACAAGGGAGAAAGAAAGTACAAAAGTGGTTAGTGTGGTTTCAAAATAGTTCATGTTTCCTTATGTAAAATTATCATCTATATTTTAGGAGCGGGATTTTAGAAATTATTGGAGAAGCTCAACAAATATACTCCCAACTTTTTTTAGAACTACCAATGCAAATAAAGAGAGAAAGGACAGGACTGCCAATGTAAATATTCAAGAGGGAAAGAAAGTATAAAACTGGCTATAGCAATATGGAAAAGTATAAGATTCCTGATACAAAATTGTCTTGTAGCATTTAGGAGCAAGATATTGGAAATGGTGAGAGAAAACCAACAAATATGCTTCCTAGTTTTTTAGCAACCAGGAAAACTCATTGATTTTTTTTGTTGGACTATTGCAGATGCTCTGATTAA
Source organism: Saccharum spontaneum (assembly GCA_022457205.1). NCBI lineage: Eukaryota > Viridiplantae > Streptophyta > Magnoliopsida > Poales > Poaceae > Saccharum > Saccharum spontaneum. The sequence continues at coordinate 43,653,792 of CM039582.1, forward strand.
GGTTGGTCATTTTTCTGAAGGGCCATGTTAGTTTTGTTGGCATGACCAAGTTTTGCGCAACATCGTCCTAGATGTTCGAGAAACGGCCAAGAGAGAGTCCTTTTCACCATATCAAACTAAGGTCTTGTTTAGTTTCTCCTCTAAAATTTTTCACCCCGTCACATCAGATATTTGGATACATGTATGGAGTATTAAATGTAGACGAAAAAATAACTAATTGCATAGATTGCGACAAATTTGCGAGACGAATTTTTTAAGCCTAATTAATCAATGATTTGACAATGTCATGCTACAGTAAACATGTGCTAATGACTGATTAATTAGGCTTAATAAATTCGTCTCGCGGTTTCCAGGCAAGTTATGTAATTAGGTTTTTTATTAGTATCCGAGCACCCCTTCCGACATCCCATAAAACATCCGATGTGACACCCTAAAATTTTTTACCCCAATAACTAAACACCCTCTAAGTAACCAGTCACCGTAATATGTCCTCCTGTTTGAGGGAAGCCTACAAAAAATGGAATAGACTGTTTGTTGCATTGCCCTGTCGCCATATGGAGTATCTCATATCAACAAGGCTGGCCAAGGCCAGCCAGCCAGCTTGCTTGCTTATATATACATTACTGCCTGGTTACCAGTCTGTCACAGTACTATGGGAGGGAGTAATAATGAATAGATTATGTATTTGTCTGCATCTGCTGGTGCAGCACTGTAATCCCAGGCATTCATGCATACTACGTACTTCCTCGGTTTTAAATTATAACTCGTTTGACTTTTTTGACTAAATATTTGACCACTCGTTTTATTCAAAATTTTATGTAAAATATTATTTCTTTTTTTTGTGACTTGTTTATTAATAAAAGTTCTTTAAGTATGAATTAAATTCGTATATATTTGCACATATTTTTTTGAATATGATGAGTGGTCAAACTTTCAATAAAAAAATCAAACGAATTATAATCTGAAACTGAGGTAGTAGTACAACTTGAGCTGGCAATGCAACAGTAATTATGGACTACTACTGCATGTCTCATATCAACAAGGCTGGCCAAGGCCAGCCAGCAAACTTGCTTGCCTTAATTATTAGGAACGTCTATGGATGCATCACGTACATCAGTACATCACCTTGGTTTGGCTGTTTCATCGTCAGGCCAGGTGCTATGGATGCACATCTATATAATACGTACTAAGTATCGCCGGCCAGCTGAAAATAATCAACACTCACACATTGTCACACAGCAGTCGTCCAAAATCCAAACCAATAGCTAGAGATCGACAACAACAAAATGGTGTCCTTTAAGGCACGCCGGAGCGAGCCACAGCTGGTGTCGCCGGCGCGGCCGACGCCATGTGAGACCAAGCCGCTGTCCGACATCGACGACCAGCACCTGCTCCGCTACTACGAGACGGTCGTCGGCTTCTTCCGCAACTGCCCCGCCAGCCGGACCGACAGGCCGGCCGACCTCAAGGGGACCTTCAAGGCGGCGCTCGCGGAGGCGCTGGTGTACTACTACCCTGTCGCCGGCCGCCTCAGGGAGGAAACCGGAGGGAAGCTCGTCGTGGACTGCACCGCGGAAGGCGTGGTGTTCGTCGAGGCCGACGCCGACGTGCGGCTCCAGGACTTCGGGGAGCCGCTGCTGCCGCCGTATCCGTGCCTGGACCAGCTGCTGTGCGACCCTGGTGATGTAAAAGCCGTCATTGGCAGACCATTGCTCTTCATGCAGGTAATACCTACTATCTTATATTTATAACCGTTCTCCAAGTGGGTTCTATGTTTTGCGGAAATCTTTTAAAATCTCCTAAGAACGTGAGAAGTGGATATGCATTTCTGACATATTTTTTGAACGCTTCTTTTTAACGAAATTTCTGCAATATTTAACCAGATCTTCTGATACAATTGTAATTTTAGCCATGTGCTGCTACATCTTTACCTGTAAGACTTCTTTCTGGTGCCTCAAAAAGAAAATATGTATCCTTGGAAAAATTTAAATTTGTGATTGAGATTATTCAAGCTTGAGGCATCACAAGATTGCATTTAAATATGGGGGCTGCTATTTCTCAGGTGCCTGAAATTTAAGTTTTTTTCAGGAAATGAACAGTATCCATTACTCCCTCCATCCTAAATTATAAGACGTTTGACTTTTTTATCTCAAGTTTGACCACTCGTCTTATTCAAAAAATTTAGACAAACATAGTCAAATTTAAGTCATTCTTAAGGAACTTTTATTAATATACCAAACCATGATAAAAGAATTGATATTTTGCATAAATTTTTGAATAAGATGAGTGGTCAAACTTGGTGTCAAAAAAGTCAAACATATTATAATTTGGGACGGATGGAGTAGATCTTAATCTAACCATCTAGGAAACCAGCACTATACATTTTCTTTCTCTTCCTCTCTTGATCTCTCTTGGTCCTTTGATTTCAGGCATCTGGACTATAGGAAACGTGTTTAAATATACCAAAACTAAAAGTAAAATGTAGAAGTCGGGAAAGTTTTGAACCTTCTTCTTCTATATCTATATCTATATCTATATCTATATCTATATCTATATCTATACCTAATAATAAAGAGGCAAAATTTCTGCCTCAAATTTTTGTTTGGCCTCCACAGTCCTATCTAAACATCCCCAATTCGAAATCAAACAGATTTCCTCGGGTCTCCCAAATCTATACATGGATTTTCCAAACTGACAAGCCCAAATCGGCAAGCTAGGTGCAGGGAGCAAGGTGCCAATGACAAAATCGAGACTGAATCAAAATCCCCCAGCGATCCAAATCCAAACCCAAATTAGACTAACTCTCAAGAAAGATAACAGCTTATAAAATCAAATCAATAATTTTGCTGCATGGCCGGCAGCCAGCTAGCCCCGCCAGGGAGCGTCGAGGCGTGCTGGCCACCACGAAGTCCATTGGACAAGGTGCTTGATCGCTTCTCAAACGACCTCATCCAATCAACAAGAACTTTAGGTGTGTTCGGATCCTTATGTGAAGTTCCATAACCTTTTTCTCATCTTGCTAGGCAATCAAATGTATGTGAGTGTTTTGATAGATAGCTAGCAAGTTTCCTCGATTCCTATGCTAGCAAGGTTTTTCCCTTTGTTATCCCCAGAATAGCAAGATTCTCTCCTTGCCATGGTAAGGTAAGGCTAGCTTGGCCTGGCGAGGCTGCCCTAATAATAACCAAACTAGACCTAAAACACCACGACACAAAGCACAAAGCTGGAGCTCGCCCTTTTCTTCACCTGCACTGCCCACTGCCGTGCATTTTTCCATCTCATTCGCACGCCTCTATCGTTGCTCTGTCGCACAGAACCAACTCGTCCCGATTTTCATGTAAGTATGTGGCACCAAATCCTTCCCTTTCACCACCGCAGCAATATGTTCATCACCACCATTATTGCTAATATTTGCATGGCTTTAACACCATCTAGAGGTGGGAAATGTTTGAAACACTCTGCTCAATCTCTCTTCTATGGTACATATACATATACATGAGTCTACCAACACATACATTATTGGACTGGGCTTCAGGCCAATGAAGTTTGAACCTACGGAAACATTACACACTCTAACATGAAGTAATAAATTAATAATCATACAAATAGTTCACTTTAATAGGTCAAGAGTCAAGACCAAACTCCAAAGAGCCTGCAAAAGTAGCTTTTTCAAATATTAAGTTAGAAAGAAGTGGACATTGGCTAGGAGATATGGTTATTAGAAGATGTTGCCGGCAGAAAAAAAAAACTCTCCATATAGTAATATTTTTGTTGCAGTGCGCCCTCTGGCTATAAATTAAATTTGGGAAAAAAGAATTAAACCATTCTGGTCAGGAAAAAAGAAACCTGGTACCTAGAGACAACGGAGTTCCTTGTATATATAGGTTGGAATCATAAAAGGTTTCTGATTTTGTGATATTTTCCCACTTTATTTAGATGATTTCTATTGTACAGCTAGAAAGATTTATATTTTAGGAAAGTTTCTGAAGTTATTTGTAGTTGCAAGATATCAAAAATGAATGTACTAAATGCATAGTAGGTTGAGATAGGTATATTTTTCTTATCATAAGTGACGTCGTCTTTTTATTTTCTCATATATAGGTGACAGAACTCAAATGTGGCGGATTTGTTGTTGGATTCCACATGTGCCATAACATCGCCGATGGATTCGGTATGATTCAACTCATGACAAGTGTAACTGAACTAATGGTTAAAGCATCCCCGAGCCTTCTTCCAGTCTGGAAAAGAGAGCTTCTAACTACAGCACACAACACAACGCCCATCCCATACCCAAACCCTGCATACAAACCACTGCTAAATAGCTTAGACTCTACATCAGATGACGTGATGCTGTCAATTCCGCCCAATCGCATGGTAGCCCAATACTTTGTCTTTGGGCAAAGAGAGGTGGGCGCTCTACGAAGCCACATACCAGGACACCTCGCCGATTCAACCACATCATTCGAGCTTCTAACTGCAGTCATGTGGCGATGCCGCACCATAGCTTTGGGGTATGAACCTAGCCAGCGAGTGCGGCTTATGGTCACCATGAATGCCCGTGGCAGGTGGAATCGCCACACCCTCATCCCATGGGGTTACTATGGCAACGCACATGTTTCTCCTATAGTGGAACTGACCGTCGACGAGCTCTGCCGGCAGCCGCTCGCCGACACGGTTGAGCTCGTGCGCGAGACCAAGCTCAGCGTGACCAAGGAGTGCCTGGCATCAATGGTGGATACGACCGCGTACATCCGTCAGAGGCCGTCTCTGACCATGGACAGGACGTACGAGGTCTCTGACACCAGATGGATTGCTGCCGGCAAAGGACTGCAGCTTGGGTGGGCTGAGTATGTGGGCGGCGGTATACCACTCGCCGGCGACCTTACTTCCAAGCTGGGAAGCCATCACATGAGGTGCCAGAACGAGGACGGCGAGGACTCCACGGTGGTGTCGCTGCTGCTGCCGAGGCCGGCGATGGAGAGGTTCAAGAAAGAGATGGCTGTTTGGCTCAACAAGCATGACAAGAATCTCTAAATATACCCAGTTCCCTCTAGCAGCTATATGCTATAGATATCAAGGTTTACAAGGATTTAACTGTTTTGCTCAATGTCTTTTGTCGTTTTGAGATGGCATAGTGTTTAGTTAAACACAGTTGGATTTCATTCTTCTTTCACTTTTGCGAGGAGAAACAGTTGGATTTCTTTGTTCTTTAATTAGAGGACAAACAGTTGCACTGTTCTGATTCTTTAAATTTTGCAAGAACAATGTATTGCAGTTTCCCTAATTTGGAAGCCATGTTCAAAGCTTCATCATTTCTCTAATTTGGAAGCTGGTATCATTTCGCTACTGTAATATGTAAATACATTCTCATGTTTCGGAAGTTCAGAGCTACTATCGTTTTGTTAACGGAATTGCTATATGACATGCGGTTGTTTTGCCTCTGCGTAACAACCGGATTTTTTATTCAACTCTCAAAAAACATCAGATTTTTTATTTACTGTCCAAAGGACCCCACATCTCGCACAAGCACTTTCCATCGCTGCCCCCCACGTCTGGCACAGGTGCTGCCCCCACTGCCCTCCATGCCCAGGATCCTATGTGATAGATACAGCATTGTAGTGGGTGTATGGGCGCATGCAGCGGCACAGAAGATCCTGGCGACTAGAGGAGCGGGACACGAGGACAGGTAGGGACTAATATGGGTTGTATCTGATATTTGATATTTGTGAACAATTTAACATATATTTCTTTGACATCTGCAATCCATAGAAGTAATTTGTAATTTTTTTAAAAAAAAATTAGCATATATGTTTCTGAGATCTGCAATCAGTATAAATACCTAAATTACATTATTTTGTCCAATAAATTACACTAAACAAATCATTGTAAATATAGTATTAGGATGGTGTAAATGTAGTTATAAGACAGTGCAAGTATATAGAAAAAAAATCTGGTTGTTGGGAGGGACTAAAATAACCGGTCGTTGGCTAGACAGATTCATTGTTAAACTAGGAGGGAAGGACCCTTCCATCTAGTCAGCGCCACAGTAATACCCGGGCAAACATACATTAGCTCACTGGATGTTAAACTTGATACTAACAAACAGGGCTCGAGTTGTTCTTTTCTTGTCTATTTCCCACAACAGCATAATGACCATGAATGAAATAACCAAATCTGATTGCAAGCATTCAGATTTCAGACAGATATCTGTTACTTAACAGCCGAACCAAAGTAACAGAGTTCCAAACTCAACACCAGCAACGCCTAAGAGTTCACATACCACAAAAGCATACCAAATCGTGCATCATTCCTTTAAGGTGATACATACAAGGCCATGAATACCGCCAAAGATTAGTAGCTGATGTTTCCGTCACTTCCCTCGGACTCATCATCTTTCAGATTTCCTTTGAGCAGCCGTGGTCTCTTCTCTCGTTTTGAGCATGAAGCACCAGACGTCGTCTTCCTTTTGATGGAGTGCGTTGGTGCTTCTTCATCACTTTCTTCTTCAGATGTCATGTAGTCTGCCTCGATAAATAATCTATTTTGCCAGCTTTGCGAGACCTGCGCCATCGCCACTTCTTGCTCGTGCCATCAGCAAATCCCTATTATGCGGTAGTTGGGCATGGAAGTGAAACATGCCCACCAGCCATTCAAACGGTTCGTTGTCACGGGGGAGGTAGTCAAGTATAGGATCTCTGTCTCTCATTTGAGCTTTCCCTTGTATCCTTCTGTTGACGGTCAAAACACTGAATCCTCAAAATGCTTATTTTTAATCCAAGATGGCTTTTCTCTATGGATCTGAAAAGGGACAGAGAATAGTGTACCAGAATTTCTTAGTTACCTCTTCAAAATATCTGAGTGACACAAATGAAATGATGATAAGTTGAAGAACTGATGGATGAATGTTTGAAACTAGCTTATCACTATGTTACCGTTTCAATCCAACTTGCCTCGTAGGCCAATGAGCCACAGGTTAACCTCAATATTCTCAGTGCCATTGTGCTCAACTCCCTTGCTGCACCATCATGTAATTGCCACCAGGAAACTACATACAGGACAAGAGTTAGCTTGTATATTAGACTAAAGAAGACTACATTGTGAACCTTGAAACAAATAAAAAAAAGCCAAGATGTTTCGTCCTGAAAGAAATTTACCTGGGTCAACATTCATCCAAGTACTAATGGCATGAACTGTTCCAAAACTCTCTGAAGCTGTGTTGTAAAGCTTCAGTTGATGCACAATTTTCTCTTGTGTAGACTCATCTTGGTACATATTACGTGTGCACTCAACAAGTGCATCTCTGAAGATTTCTGTCATTTCAATTTCATTTCTGCTTTGATAGTAGAACGAAGGATTCAAATAATGACCAGTTAAGTGTAATGGTTTCGTCATGTACTCATCCATTCTAAATCTATATAGTTCCATATTGGCAAATAGTGCTCTTCCTTGTTTCTGAAGCGGAAGGCAGTTTCACCATATATGTATCCCATAGAGGGTCTGCTACTCCCCATCATCCTCAGAACCTCTACTAGTGGTTCAAAACTATTTATAGCATATAACACATTATGCCAAAACTCATTGCTCACTACTAAATTATAGAATCTCTTGCCCACTGATTCCTTCGACCACTTGTTGTCCTCCTATTCTTTAGAAACAAACATAGTCTTCAACTCAATCCTTTTATCATAAAGGCTCCTTAAGTTCAAGCAGCAAGTGGTGAAATAGGTTATCCCAACATGAACCAAATCCTGCGGGTTGGTGAACTGGCGGGTCATGTCCCGCAAATTTGTTTGTGCATAAATAAAAGCTGTCAGTGATCTTGTTTTAGCGACTGTTTTCTTGATTAAACTAATATGCCCTGTGTCTTCAAGCATCATATTAATGGAACTTGCAGCACAGTGAGTCCAAAATATATTCGGTCTCTTTCTAGGCATTTTTTCTGCAGTCATCTCTATAGCAACGTTTCCAATGACCTGCACCACATTTTTCTCTCCAACTTCTTCAATACAAGAATCAACTAGTCGGCAAACAAATGCTTGGTCATAGCCATCTGAAATTAGTTGGATGGAACGAAGGAATGACACACCATGAGAACAATCAACTGCCAAGTTTAACATCTGTCTGTCATCATCATCAACATGTGTATAAGCCAGAATAGAGTATCCTTCCGACATCCAGAATTTTTTCAGTGCTTCAATTGAACCATTGATTGCTAAAAGTTGCCTCTGAAGTAAGGGGCCATCAAGCTCACCAAGAGAGGGTACCTGTAAACCAGGGCCGCATTGTGCAATTGCTTCTACCATTAAGTAAAAACTCTCTATACAAGCAGTATTAAAAGGAATCCTAGCTTCACCAAACCATGCAACCATGCGCTCAATAGCCTTTCGCTTCTTTTCCATCTGTTCTGAATTGTGTATAGCTTGTGCATTTTCTCCTTTCTCCATTGCTTGCTCTGTATTTGGCACTGGAAGCGTATCGATTGGCCCTTTACTATCTTGATCAACGGATCTCAAATGATTATCTTGTGATGTATTTCCCTGGTCATTGTCACCAAGTCTGCATCATACACTCTCGTCAATCATGGGTTATTTCACTAAAGTACATCAAGAATGGATAGCACAACGAGAGTTTCAGTCAACATATTCAGCTCCACAAAAGATGCCTGTAAGTTCCTACACAACTGGCTCTGCCATGTTTGGGTTGTAATAAAAAAGGATGAAAAGAGTTGCCTTCTCTACACAGCTTTTGTTGTTGTCATTAGGCAAGCGCACTGCATCTTACTTTACTTCTGACTTTCTCTGTTTGGTGTGTTGTTTGATAAAAATAAATTGAGCAAAATAGCAAAAAGGATGCACCAAGAACCAAGTTTGACACAGATCACTCTAGAGTGTAGACTCAGAATTGTCACAACAAATGCAACTGCTTTTGGGTACTTTTGTTTAGTTCTTCATAACTGGCCACAAACCATTGTCAGATAGCCTAAAGTAGGCCATATGTTGAAAATTGGGTCAGCAAAATCACAAAGATACTAGCCAGTTCCCCCGTGCAAAGCGCAGAGCGAGAATACCAATTTTTAATAATAGTTAGCCTTATTGCGAATTAAGACGCAAAAAGACTAAACACTCCAGGTAACTTATTTTCGAAGTATGCATTAAACAGAGTACAAACTGGACAGATTACACATCCTAATGTGCCGCACATGCAGACTATTCTTCAAATGGTATCTTGTAGAGATGATTTGACACGCGCACCTTGTTGTTGCTGTTCTCATCAAGGACCAGCTGTAGTAGTAAGGAAAACAACAAAAAAAATGTTAGGTCACTCATTGGCGTATTCCCTGGTTTT